>DWEI01002047.1:0-15167 GCA_018245875.1 Mysoria ambigua | reverse complement strand
TTACGTTACGCACATACAAATATTTGTATACACGGTACATATAGCAAAATATTTTTTTTTATAATTATTGTTTGTCTGTCTGTTTTTTCTGTTGATTTTGACGGCACTCTCACTGCCATATAGCCGATGTAATAAGGAGTGCTTAGACTACTTTAATTTTAAAATTTCACGCGTCCAAAGTCGCGGACACAGCTAGTAGCTTATAAAATCGATTACTATTATAGAAATGCATCATCATCGTTCCAAGTAAATGATTACGCTGCGGATTGCTCGTTAACTAAAAAATCGCAAGCAAAATAGAATCACCGCTACCGTAACCTGCCCGTTAGGTACTAAATAAACATAAAGTGAGTTTGACTGTGTCGGAGCAGCTCCACCCACCCGTCAACATTGCCGCGAGCAAGGTGGCTACTGGGAAAAAAAAACGCCACGTCACACCGAAATCATTTACGAAATATTGACAACAATAAACGATTACCCTACGGCGAGGACTTTAAAAAATGCCGGTTATTAATATTTGTTTTCTTTGTCCCGGACCACGTGTCCCCCACACCTGAACTCTGCGAATGACACCGCCGAAAAAAAAATCCGCAAAAAAAAATCCGTCGCTAGGCGAAAAAGAGCACAGGCGCAAACAGACAACAGCCAGTTTGAATGATTGCTTCCCTGGAAGAGCGGCAAGTCCATTTTTCACAAGTGCCATTCACCGCTTTCATGTTGCGTAGGCACTGTGTATATTTTGTATATATATATTTTTTATTTATCGGCCGTCCCCGCCCCCCACCCCGGCGCGGCCCTCAGCCAAATTGATATCCGCCGAATGCCGAATTTACGGCGTCCAATTCCTCACTGTTTTATTCATTTAGTGATTTCGCGATGGCAAACTCGCAGGTGGATGTGTTTAATTTGGAAATGAATGTTTATTGCCGCGTTTCGCTTGTTCCGGCGATGTAGGCGGGCGGGCGGCGGTCGCTCGCGCCGCGATGTTTGCTGCGCGCTTACACTGCATTTTTGTTTACGAGCTGTGTACACCGTCGGATTGTTTCATGGAAATATATTGCAGTTAAATTGTCACTTTAATTTCACATTTGTCGCTTCCGCCAGTGCTGACTAACTATATTGAATAATATCATTTGATCGCATAATGTCTTTACGTATAAACAAATTTTTGTGCTGTTATTCGTACTAAATAAAACTTTGATGTTCACCACGTTGTAATAATTTGCTCTGAAACTATATGTTTAGTTTCATATGGATGTTAATTGTCGATATTAAATTCAGTTGAAATGGTGAAACCTTCAGCTAAAGTGATAAAAACTTCTGCACTAAATTCACACACATGCCCCGATGGAAAATATTATGGAGCGGATTGTAGAGACGTATAATTTTTTTTTAAACTTATAATATATTGTACTTTAATAAACAAAATTAAAGATATTTTCACAAATACTATTCTTGAATGACTAACATCTTACAAGTTATAACGCAAATGTTAATCATCATCATCATCATCAGCCTATTCTCGTCCACTGCTGGACATAGGCCTCTCTAATAGCACGCCACTGAGCTCGATCTTCAGTTCTTCGCATCCAACCGCTGCCAGCCACTTTGCGTATATCGTCACTCCACCTAGGAATATTAATAGGAAATATCAAAAATTAAAAAAAAAAACTTATATTTCCTAATTGATATAATCAAATGACGAAAGCAATTTAAGGTTTTATCATTTCATTATGAACATAGAGTTTTCTCTCAGCTTTAGGAGGGTTAAATGTAAGTATATTGATGACTAACTTATTATTTAATAAAACGTCCACAAGCCACATCGCCCGCAAACAGCGCGGAGGGCCTCGGGGACAGTGTATAATCGATTCATAGCCGCCGCTACATCGCAACGCCCGCGATCCACCCGATGTCTAATGACGTAAAAAGTATGTCCCCGCTTAAGGCCGGTCGACGGCACCAAAGATTACCTATGTGTCAGATGCGCAGTGGTGTTTCAAGAGGTATGTAATTATATTTGTATGGTTTATTAAAGCTTGGAGTTATAGTTGTAACTTAGAGTGTTAGTAGATTCATGCGCTGAGTTCGAGAGTAATTCAAACCTCTGTGTCATTTTTATTGCTGACGCTATGTGACGTATCAAATGATAAGCATATCTATAAATTGTAAAAATTTCCAGTTTGAAGGATGTGGAAGATTAAATATATCTAGACTAATTTGATTTCAGTAATGAAATCTTTTATCTTAGACCTATTAAGTGCCACGTGTTTAATTACTTCACATAGTACATCATTAGATATCATGTGTAGGTAGGTAGGTGTAAATATGAACTCTATGAGGTCTAAGAATATTAGGTAAAAACTTACAGAAGCGGTGGTTGTATACTCTTCGCGGTGTGTCCACAGACAAGGCAGGGGTCGCGAAAGCACGTCGTCATCGGATGGCAATTTGAATGCGGCCGCTTAGCCGTCTGACGGCGGCTATGACTGATGAGGGAAGGGTGAAGATCGCCCGATCGCGGCCCGTCATCCCCCGTATATCATTTTAGCTGGCGAGGTCACTGTATTGTACTATAATATGCTTCTATATACACCTGTGTGTTATTTCTGAATGATCATGTTGGTGAGCCTATCTCTATACGGCGGTGTAAAAATCAAACTCCAACGCATTAAGAATTGAAGTTAGTAAAACCATGTAATAATTTGTTGTGCCAGGACATGTTGTACAGAGGTCGTGCAATCACTAAGCCATCGAGGCAATAACCATACATTAAAACCCGAATAACTAAATTAATGAAATTTAATACATATTAGTATAAATTACATACATTTTTTCACTATCCATTTATATACGTGTGGGGACTCCCTTTGTCTTGTGCACACGCTCAACAAGAACTCGTACCTGCGAACAGAGCGCGCGGCGTGCGACGCGCGTCGGCCGGGCGCGTTTGTTCTAAATTCACATTACGCGCTGCATACATTAAGGCGGGCCGGACCGCCGGCAATGGTCCGTGAATGAATGCGAATTGCCGTCGCCGCAAACGGCCGCTGCCCGATTGTCGACGCCACGATTCATTGCCGATTCAACGGCGATTCGCAAATTTACGTGCTGTATATATTTGGGGCCAATCTACGTTGTGATTGCGCCTTGAGCGTGTTGGTTTAGTGTTGGCTCAATGATTTATTTGTTTTAGGTATTAAGATAACTACACGCCCATGTTTGCCCCGAATGATAGGCAGATGTACCCCTGCCTTCTGTTCTTGTACGATTTCACGTCTCATCAGTTATTTCCTACCACGGGCGCGACGAGGGGGGTTTAGGTATTATTTTGTAGTAGAAATCACGCTGGTTATCTCGAAAAATGTAGGCGAAGAAGTGGACTATCTATACTGTCACGTTTCACCAGTTACGTCCAAATCCCTTACGTAATTTAGGAAAATCAATACCCCATGCATCCGTTAAATAGTAGCTCAACAATGGACCTTGCAACCTTCTCGACCACCGAGGCCGTTACTAAAGGAGTATTTTTCACTTTTTATAAGTGACGTTTCATTTTATAAAAAATACGTGTTACGTTGAATTGTCTACGTGTTAAATTTTTGATTTAAATGTTTGCTTAAAATACGTACAATATAAAATAGTGCTCTTTATTAATTTTCTCTACTGTTTGTCATTTAACACTATTATGATTGTGTTATGCTAGGATGGTTCCGCGTACGCGATACAAAGACAAAGATACCTCTTTGCATTCGTACTTAAATTTAAAAAGTCGCCCAATATCAATAATTTGTATACAGAACAGTGATTATTTCGTAACGTATTTTAAGGCGAAGTATCCGCGTGCTCCGTTATGTATAGCTAACTATCGGCAACAATGTATTGTTCGTAATATATTCAGAGCCAAAGCGCCGTGAGAGCGCGAAAATTTCCCAGCGATTTCCACCTCCGATACGCCTACGTTGTTATCTAACTAAATATTATTATAACGCGCCGAATTTCGCCCGCGTGAAATAAATTAAAAACGCAACAACAAGCTTGTAACGAGCGGTGAACAAAGCCGCCCAATAAATCAAGGCGGGCAGGTGAGGCAGGAGTGCTGTTTGTGCATTAAGAAAGCTCCGTTTCCCGGCGGCCTTTCTTGGCCCTTTCTTTGCGTTTTAAAAAGGAGTCGACGCCCGATATTTTCGCGTAGTCATCGACATCACATAAATATTGGAAATGGGGCGGCCCCTTTCTTGTCTCGGTCGAATAATTAATGCGGCATCGCTTCTATGTGGCGACTTGTTTTGTTGCCAAAAATGATCGCTGTGTCGCGGAAAATTGGCTACCAGCGAACGGGTTGCGTCTTTATTGTTTACTAGAAGATATATTTTTTCAGACGTTACAGTTTAATGATACTGTTTATTGTTACTCGTTTATTTTATTAATTTTATGTATTTTATACCGCTTAGTTACAAATCATTGTGCTGGTACGACAGAATTATACATAAATAATGAGGACTGTCCCATATGCGATAGTAGTGGGTTTGATTTCCATTGATAAGAAATTTACTATCTAATGATATTTTGATATATTTTTTAATTTTTCTTTAGTCTTTTTGGTGTAAACGAAGTGCGGTATATTGAAAAATGTGATAAATATTGTCAATTAAAATTATTAATAAGATAGTGTGGTTGAAGTCTCGAAACTTGTAACCAACTGTGAGTTGGCGCTCGGGTCCGAGCGGCGTGTCTGAACATGGAACTAACATTAAAATAAGTCGGCGACAGATAGTGCAAAGTTTGCTTGATGGAACTCGCCCGAGGGGAGGATTTATGCTTTTATTATAATGGCAAATATTGTTTGAGTGTTGTGTTATGATACTTCTACTCGCTTGAAGTTTACTGTGGTTCAGTTTCAGCGTATTAAAACTCGAATTTGTGGCGTATTTATATATAAATCTAGCGTTTTCGTTAATAAAAAATTGGCAAGCTTTACATGCCTTTACATTTTTAAGAGCTTAGTATTAAAATAAAAAATGTCGCTTGGTAGTTCGTAACATGTGGGATTTGATTGAATTAAAATCAAATTAGTACGGTGTCCATTATTAGCTATAGAATAAAATATTCGAGCCTTTATACAAATATTGGTCCTGTATAAAAATCGAATCCACGTCCTACTGTACTCATACTGTACTAATAGGTCAATGAACCATTCAATGAAACAGCTGCACTGTATCGTATGATCCACTATGACTGTAGATAACAGTCACATTTTTCATTTCAAGTATGAGATTCAAAAAGGCGTCGCCGCACGTCAACGGCGCGTTGACGATATGACATCTCTGCAATCTGAAGTGGCTGAAGCGGAATGAGAACGTCAAAAAAAACAAAATTGCCAGAGAAATATCTGCAAGGACTCGTCTAACAAAAAAAAAATGGGCTTATCTCACACACGCAATTTGCGTCGGCAATTTTCGCCGCTTCCTCTCATTACCCTGCCGTGATATATTTGCGTGTTTATTACTGCAATTACTTAGAGTAAATCTCACGTCCTTCCTCCCCCGGCCCTCCCCCGGCCGGGAGGGTCGCGCCCTCCGCCGCCATTTTACCCTCCTTCCGGTCGGCCCTGCCCTTAAGTCTTATGTACCTCGTAAGTTTCTTCGCGGACTTGGTAACCGGATTCAAATTGGGGCGAATTTAGTAGCAATTAATTATAGAGCGTAAAGTATTGCCAGTTCCCAACCCGCTGTTCTCGAATTAATATCGCAACAATTTATTGTTGTAGCGTCTCGCTAATAGCATTATCGTCATTGATTATATAATACCAGCGATTATTACATTGGTTCAGTGTATAGAACTCATTACGATCTCTAATTAACCTACAATTTAAACTGGAAGTCATATAATTTGCTTCAATGTCTAAATCTAGGCTTTGCAAAGGTTCCATTATTGTTCAACAGTAGTATACATGTAAATGTTTATACAGAATTAGATTTTTCTTAATTGATTTTCAAATTACAAAATTGTTGTCCTACAGGAATAAGTTCATGAAAACTTACTATAATATTATACCTATTAAGGAAATGTTCAATGATATACATTTTTTTTTTAATTTCGATGCATTTTCATAATATCGACCTGATTTTCATTTCGAATCTTATAGTCTTCAGACTATAGTTAAAAATTATTAATATGATTGCACAAAACATTTTTAGTCCAACTGTGTTCCATTTTTGATTAGCTATAGACTTTTTAATCATTTACATCGATTGGTTATGAGTTGGTTATTTTCACCTTTATCGCCCTTTAAATAAGGTTGCAAAATTATTATTAAGATGTTACACATTGGTTAAAATTTCAATTTATTTTACAATTTTAAATTTACATTATTCTTATTTAAATGTCGCTGATATGACTATTTTCGAATTCCATTTAGCGCTAGCTAGTGCAATATTAAACTGGCACATAGAGCTATGTAAGGCAGTACCCTCGTCGACTTGGCTGTAATTAATTAACGAGCTTAGTTTAAAAGCAGGGCCGTAAGACTTGGCTCGGGGGGGCACCTCCCCGGAGTTGCGGGTGGCATTCTTCTCGCCAAGAAACAGGGGGGTCCATGAAGAAATTCGGGGGAAAGTTTATCATATTTAGGCGCGAAATGGCGAATCCGGCGCTCGGATGCCGCCGAGAGATTAATATCTGGGTTTAACTGGCTGCGATGAATTTTCTCTTGAATTATATTAATGTAAGTTTACAGTTTAAAATGCGAACGTGTCGGATTACATTAATAAGTGCTTTATGCATCACGTTTATTCTCGTAACATTTAAAAAGTGCCTGTATGCGTGTAACTAGGAATGATAAATAAAACAATGACACAAATAGTGTTATAGAAAGTTATGTTTGTGATAAATAAATACTGGAGCATAAAATAATTGTCGTAATTTTATTTTAATTATTACTTAGTTACAAGTAATTAGCACATACATATATAGTGCATTATTATCAGTCCTTTATTGCATAGTTACGTAAACGTAACTGGTGAAAATGTTCTACGCTTCTCTGTTTACGTTTTTGCGTAATGTTACGTGTTCTAGTCAATGATCACTAAACCTAAATAAGTATTTAGAGACCCAGACCGGTTAAGCGTTAAATAAGTTATTAATTTAATAACGTTAAATATTTTAATCAGCATTGAAGCATGTTATGCATATCATTAATACGTTTTTGTAACTAAGATTTCTATTCTCGACCAGTCTCATTTCTTAACCTCTTTGTAATACTAGCTTATGTTTAGATTAATTCTTCAGGGGTCAATAATGGCTTAAATCCTAGGCAAATATCTCGCTAATATTAAATTTATGTACATTTTTGAGTTTTATATACAAAAGTGATAAGAGTTGCGGCGCATATTGTGAGGATTTTTTATTTTTTTTACCAAAGGTTTCGTAAAAAGTGCACACGTGAACTTGAATGATTTTGTATGTTTGCATGTTGAATGGTTTGGTTGTATTGTAAGCTATGCATTGGCATTTGCTTGATGCGTTTTAAAAGATTTAACACTGATTTCAAATCTCTCATCGACATTGGAATGTTAAAAAAATATGGAGACAATATTATGAGATATTATTATAAGATGAAATGAGCATTAGTTATGCGCAAAAAATGTAAGACAAAACAGCTTTTTAATTTCGCTATACTACGCGGAGTAAGAAGTTTCCTTTACTTGTGCAATGTCTTAATAACTCCGAGCGCGTACCGCTTTAAGGCAAGAGGTTCTAAGTTAAAGGCGCGTCCATATTATTTGTGTTTTTTATACGTGTCACAACTGATTTTTAAATGTATTACTAAAATATTATTCACTTTATTACTTTTTTTTTCTTAATGGAAGAAGTATTGAATAAAAAGGAGTAGTTAAAGATGTGTATTTAAAACAAATCGTTAAAGGTACTTAAAGACTAACAAGTTATATAGTTTACGTACTTATTTAGGATGACAAGATCAATAAAGAAAAACTTTACTTACTATTCAGTTTTGAAACTACTCAACTAAGACGTAAGGCAGCTATCAACTGTCAATTATATTGAAACAATTAAGATTCCCACGACATTCGAACAATTCCCATTTTGAAGTTACTATAACAGTCAAAGCGTCCGAGTTTATTACAAGTGTCAAAGTGTCAAACGAGTCGTTCCGTTGGCAGGCACTTGCGGCCGCTCGGCACCGCGCGCGCGTGTACGCGCGCCCCAAGTGAAATGTTTTGAATCTGAAGCACTCTCCGCGAGTGTGGGAGCTACGTGATTACATGAACGTTACATGCGTCACGTTTACACCCTTATTACGAAATTTACTGCCATTAGGCCGAAGTCGGGTTGGACTGAGGAGAATAGTAGAATCGGGTACGTGCTGTATTTGCGTGATTTGAATTATTTAACCTTACTGAATTTTACTTACTTTTTCTCAACGTAATGGCATTGGTGTCATTTTACTTTGCAATGTTTTTATCCCCTAGTTTAAAGCATTTGCAATAGACGATATCCTATATAATACATATATGTATATGCATTAAAAACTTTTTTATATAGAAATAATACACGTATACCGGTAGAATGGTTTGATTTTTTTATGTACTTAATTCGAAAAGAGTAACAAGCTTTTTATTTTATAGTGGAAACGTAAATGTTTTTTATATTAAAATTAAAGAATCATATTTATGTTCAAATTTTGTATAAGCAAAAAGATTGTACTAACTTTTCTATTCGAAGTTTTCATTTCTATTCGAAGAATTATTATGAGCTTAAAATCCACAATGCTCTGAATTCAAAACTATATTATTATCTACGACATTCCTATCATGCTACGGCGTAGGCACGCTACACCGCCTACGTTGGCGTTGTAACGCCGGCGGGCGTCTACGGGCGTCTACGAGCGTCTACGGTTAAAATATGAAATATCTAGAGAAATTACAGCCCCATGCCCTGGGGCGCGAAACCGCGCCTACGCCGTGTTATTTTATTTTGCGCTCTCTTGAACGCAAATCGCGTTAGTATTTTGTTTTTATACTGGTTCACGAGTTGTTGGTTTTTGTTTTGTGCAACTTAATGTTGTGAACGTGCATAGATTAGGCCTTATGCTTCGACGTGACTCGCTCGTTAAGCAATAAACGCTTTGACAGTTATAATAAACTCTATACCGTTTTTTTTGCATTTAAAATGTTGGTTTTTATTTAATAAATGTGACACTTAAGTTATAGTTTAAGTGTAAGTATACACATTATGTATACGAAATATCGTAATTTAATTGTAACATTTAGATTCAATTTAGGAAAAATTTCGATACTTTGGTCCTAAGTCCTAAAGAGTCCTAAAGAGATTAGTAATAATTTCAGGCTTCATAAATACACCTGTAAATATATAAGGACCGTAATAAAATCATTTAAAACCTTTTAATTTGAATACTTTAGAAGAATATCAGGTTAGATCTACAGTTTACTTAATGACAGATAGATTGTTAGTTTCAGATTAGAAATAGTATTTGAAGAATATGAAGACCTATAATATTTGATTTCGCATATAATTCGCACATGTGTAACAACTAACTTTGTCTGTGTTATTTATAATTGATTATCAAATATAAGGCTTGACGGCATCGTGCCCTTCCGACGTGAACGCGAAACGAGGAATTTGTGTGAAAAGTTAGAAGCGATTTATTCATAAGTTAACACGTCTTTGCTTTTTCACTTCGTAAGCTTGAATTATGATTTGAATATTAATAATTATCACGAGCGCGGGGACTTAATGACACGTCACACAAGTTTTAATGAATCGACCTCTCGCGTCTGCGAAGTTCGGTACGAGGAAATTAAGACGTATATAAAGAATGGATTTTGCGTTAGAACAGTGCTTATGTGCTTTTTTAAATATTTTTATTTTCTTTATACAACATTATGGTCATTTATTGTACATTTAAAAAATATTCAGTTTTTATTGCCATTCTACTTACGATGCAGAGGTGATTTGCAATATGATTTGCAATTTGCAATAAAAGAGGTGATTTTTTAAAAGTTTTATTATAAGCCGTCTTGTTTCACATTTGAGGTCTGATTACTTTCGGATCTTCATGAGTCCCACCGATCGCAGCGAGACCGCGGCGGAGCCTGATTAGTTCGTAAATTAGGCAGGATAATTAACTGGTTTTTAAACGTATCTCAACAATTACTTTATAAGAACATCTCACGACGCATCGCACGAGCGTCGCTTCCGTTGCGTGCCGGACGCATCGTCCGGAGTCCGGACGGGGGCCGGACGCCAGTCCCGGAAACCTATTACGCCTAAATGAATTCCCCGCCGTTTCCGGGCCACGACAAATCCGCCCGCCGCGCCCGCTCGCCCACACCCTGGCCCTTCTTGCCTCATAGGGTTGCTAGTTAAGAAAAAGTCCACAGAAACTTCAATTAACATTCCATAACCTAGGAAAAATATTTTATCGATGCGACTTTTAATTAGCATATCAAATGGGGCTAACTTGTACAGCCGCCACTCGTCGCATATTTGTATTAAATCTGATTAGTATTGTCTCGTTTAAGAATAAAATGGCTACATGGCACGATATTGACGTATCGCAGTAAAAGGAGATCAGTATCCAACAGTAAAATGATAAAACAATTAAAAATTACGTAGATATATTATACTTGAAGTTTTACACGCAGGGTTGTAATATTTTTCATTTTTTTAATAATTGTAAGTAGCAAATACGATTACGTCATATTAAGAGAATTGGGCATAAAACAATAATTAAAACAGTTTATCAGAAAATCAGTGTAAAAAGTCTAACTTTGCGCAAGGACTATTGAGATAAAACTTGGTGACTTAAATTCTTACCGTTTCCATTTTGAACATTAAACTACCTAAAGATTACATGAATTGCACGAATGATTTGCACGAAGCATATCTATAAATTTGGTGGATATTTAAATCATTATTGCATTATTGACAACCCTGAAGAAGAACTCCCTCGGACTTGACGATGCGGAATTTTAATGAAATTTCTAGAAATCATTTTCTCATCTTTTGTAGCTCACACATTGCTCGTGTTACTTCGCCTTATTACAGAGGTGTTTATAACATATTTTAAATAATATTTCAAATCATTTGTAGGTATTTTAAACATATTTTTATTTAATATTTTTTATTCTAATCTACTATTGAATGAATGTAAACAACGATGCTCGATGCTATAATTAAAAAGAGCACGCGTATTTATCGTGTTAAATTTTGATCTGTCTACTTTATTTTAAATAACAGGAAAAGTGCAGCTTAGAAAGAGCTAGAAGGTTGCTGCAGAACTGTTTATTTATATGTGGATGTAAAATATAATTACTATTATAATCCAAGGTCCAAACTGTTATTAGTCCCTAACGATTGCTTAAAATACAAACGTCTCAGTTCGTCCATGTTTTTTCTCAATTTATCAATATCATAGGAATAATAATCACACCATGTTGAGACAGTTTGCGTCGATATAATATTGTGCCTAAAGTCGCTTAAGATACTAAGTTATAAGAATAACTACAAATTTTTAAGGATATTTATTATCTCTAGAGTTGTTCACTAGTGACAATTACTGCACAGGATACATACCTATATCACCAAATCTGTAATAATATTCATTGTCATGTATCATTAAGTGCTTTTAAATTTTTACAAATACAGAAAAAAAACATTTTAAATTTAATATGTACAATGCACGGTGCGAAAAAAAATTACCTCCACCAACAAAAGTATCTACTGTATTTGCGTACAACGCTGGAGCGGCGGAGGCGGTGACGTCACACCATTGAAACGCCGCCATCACGCACAAATCAAACCGTTTCCCTTTCGCGCGCTCGCATCAATCTTGCCGATATGATTTATCGACCACTGTCGCTAAAATATGGCGCTCTCATTAACTCCCAACAGGTAAAAGTGTCGCTTCTCGAGGTATTCGCATTCGTATTTCCATTACAGTCGGTACATTGTTATATATAGATAGGTTTAATTGATTCGCCGGTCGGACATCGTTTATTAAAAAAGATACCTACGTTTATTTGCGCGGGCGGATGATGCGGTCGCCATGGCGACGGAGGGGAGGCTGTGTCGGTCGTACATATTTATGATAGCTACGGCCGTAGGGAAACAAATTTAGGCAGACTCCATGTGTTATATTTATTGATAGCCATGCTTGTGAAATTTAGAATGTTCGATGCGAACATGTCGCTTTGTTCAAGTTCATGGGGACTGAGATGAGGGTGTGTTGGAATGTTTTATACTGTCGAAAATTTCACAAATGTTGGAATCTAATACGATATTCAAATATTTCGTAAAATTATACCTACCTACTCGTATATAAGGATTTGTATTCACTACATGTATTAGTCCGAAATGATATATGTGTAACGAATATAAATTATAAACTTTGACATAAAATCACAAAATGTTAAGCGAGCTCACAAATTCAGCTATTTAAAGGAAAAAACGCGGCAAATTATGCGAAATCCGTTTAGAGAAGCGTGAAACACGGTCTGTTCGTTTATATTGAATTTAAATACAACACAATAAGGCGTCCAATGGGGCACGTTAATAGGAAAACTTCGAATGCAGCGCTCGAGAGATTTCCATAGGGCGTGTCGCGATCGACAGGTGACAGAAATATAAATAGCGCTAATAATTCGACGGGGCGAATCGAGAGTTTGTAATTTGTCCTCTATCGCCGACTGAAAATATCAAATGAGTGGATACGGCGCGATTGGATCGAACCTTTTGATGCGGGCAAATTGGTTTTCTTTTTGGCCGCCGCGCCGGTGCCTCCGCTGACGGGGCGCTGGCTATGTTTTTTCGCTCAGTTGTATTTCTTTTCACGTGGCTCGCCCGTTCTATGGGTCACACGACTATGTGCGACTATTTTTAATGGACACGTACGGTGTTTTCATTTTTCGCTCGGTGATAAATTGACTCCACGTCGCGATGGACGATCGTCTCTGTGAAGCGGAGGCGGTGGTCGCCTGCGAGCTTTTCGTTTTGCTTCTATTCCCGGTTGTAATTAGTTTACATTTTTCTTTCAGTTTTGTTTTATCTATGTCCGCTGTCGTTGATTCCATGTTGTTCCGAGAAGTATTTTGTCTAATATGAAACGTATTTTGTATTTTGCGTTTCGAGATTAACGCTGTAGTAAATTAAGTCAGTTGCCAGAAAGAAGTACATATAATATAGATACAAACGTTCATACTAATAATCTGATAAATGAAAGTGATACTTTTATATCGTAATTACATCTACCTACCTTCTAAATACCTTCTAAAGTTCGAAAGATCGAAAAAGCAGCACAACCAGTGTATTATACACCTCTATAAAGTCTAGGAAAAGTATAACGCAGAATCTTTCATTTGACACACCAATCGTTAATTTTACGTTGTTTACCAATGATCGCATTATTAAAGTAGGTACTTAATTATTTACTAAAAAGAACGGTCCGAAAAGTGTACAAGTGTAGAATTTTGTTTTTTCATCATCACTTATGTTATGCGTTCCACGAAATAGGTTGTTAGCATTTTTAATGGCAAAAGGCACAAATCCAGACTCTTCATTTCCATAAGGAATTTCAGTCAGAACACACAATAATGTCTTGCCTGACCCGGCGATCGAACCCAGGACCTGTAGCTTAGCTGATTCGCTTGCGCCTACTAGTACAACGAGGTAGCATTTGCGTTAATAAAACAAAATACCGGATTTAAGGTTTCTCATGAGACTAGTAACTTTCTAGTTTTTTGTAAACGTAATTTTAGGCCTGTAATCTCCGAAGAGGTAGGCAGAGGAATGCAGAACACACGCACGTCTTACCAGTTACGTCTACATACGTCCCAATATGGAATAGGTGGTGAGCCTATTGTCTTGCATCGGGCACATATCCAAACTCCGAACGACTACTCGAAACTATGAAAATCTTGTAGTGTTCGACCCGGGAATCGAACTTGGGAGCTTCCCACCGTCAGTCGCACTTGCAACCAACTCGACCAAAGTGTCGGGCAAGTTTGTCCCTCCCTACTTTTTTGTCCCTCAAAGAAGAGATTTCATTACACGTACTCCACACAAACCGTAAAGCGAATCGATTCACACGCCCGCGGCGAACTGGCCGCCGATGTATGCGTCGGCGCCTCGCCCGCCTTATTGAGTCGGTGCGAGGCGATTGGACGCCAGCCACTCGCGCGCTACGTGTCCGCACTCGCGATGCGCTACGGCGGCGCTGGCGACGTGCTGATGTAATTTCCTCTTAGCCATCTCAGTGAGACCTCCGCTTTGGAATGTTATAGTGTGAGTACTGTTCAAACACATTTTTATAGGAATACATGTATAGAATATTATATTGTATATAGTACTGATGCTACATTACATAAACAATCAGTTTCGTAAACAGTGACTCGTATACGTATTTCTAATTTTGTTCAGCTTGTGTAAGTATTAAGTTAGTTTTCGCGATAGTCTCAGATGTTTTTATCGTCAATATCTTCAGCCTATTGCTGTCCACTGCTATTATAGCTCTCTCCTGAGGGGTTGTGCCCGTAATAACCATACATGTAGGAATCGTAGCGCACAGCTTCTTGCACCGCCTGCGCTGCTACCTGCAGACGGCCAAATTATTGGAAATAATAATTTATTCAATAAAAACTCGCATTTCAGTTGGAACTTTATAACAAATGTTACTCGCTGAAACCGCTCGCTAGGTACGTCTTGTTCGTTTTGACTACAAATCAGTTCTAACAAGCGCCAGCTGCGAGGCGCCCGGTAATGGGCATTAGCGCACACTAATGGCAACGGCGTCGGTTCTCCATAAATCCGTGTCTGGTATGAGACATGTGTGCCACAAGATAGCCATGGTGGTTCAGGTGTATTCGTGTATTTTCTGCAATGATGTCTTTATAACTATAGAACGGTGTCACCTGTGATACTTTTAGCGCGTCTTCGGCTCGTCTAGCATTATTTGCATCACATCGTCAATTAAGATAACGCGGATTGAAAGATTTTTTAGGAAGCAAATTTGAATCATTCCTTCATATTCTATTGTGTTATATATTTGGTTTCCTAAATGTGTATTTGCCATAATATATATGCTGGGCAGTTCCGATACAACTGACGATGCTGGCCAACTTGTATTA
>DWEI01002046.1:0-15169 GCA_018245875.1 Mysoria ambigua | reverse complement strand
ATTATTAAGCCGGCTAGACTCACGTATGTTTTTTCGGGATGGCCCGACCAGTTTCGGACCTATACGAGGTCCTTCCTCGTGAGCTCCCGCCGATTGCAACGAGGTCGTGGCGGAGGTTAAGACACTATGTTAATGTCGCCTAAGGTCTACAGTGTAGAGGACATAAACAGTGTTTATATTCATACGCGATATACTAATGCTTCGAATTTGACGTATTCAGCTTCATACACCGTTTAAACTTGTAACTTGTAGAAAACACTCCTAATGTGAACGTTAATTGTGTAATATCGGTTACCATACGACAATTTTATTGCTTAATTATTCTACACGATACATATTGTGTGATCGAAAATGTCTAGCCCGTAGTCAAAAGTGACGTTTTATTAAATTGTTTTACGTTCCGCGCAGCGAGGCTAAGTCGCGAGCGGCACGCGACATCGCGGCCGAGGTGCGCGCCACACGAAATTTCGACATAGAAATATAATTGCCTCACATAAACTGCCTATTTACATAGAAAAAAAAAACTTCAAAATCTTGTCATATGAAGTTCTAAAAATCTAAAGTCAAGCTTTTATATATTACATCATAACATTGCAAATAAGTGCCATAGCGTTCGGTCGTACGACGTTCGGTAATATTGACAGATTTTAAACCAATGTACTACTTATGTAACAAAACATTAATTCCGTTTTTTCTTTCCAGACACGACTGCGCCCTACGTACTCTACAAAGATGGAGTCGAGCGTGCACCGCCGGGGACACAATGGGGTGGTGCAGTTTTGGATGGAGGATACCAAACGATGCAGCATCAGAGCCCTGGAGGCCCGTCACCGCAGCCTGAACCACAGCTCGCATCCCCTGCACCGTCACCGTATCCTCCGGCTCCTCCTCCTCCCGATCCCTCGGCGGAGGAAGCCGCTCAGCAGCTAGCTCAGCAACAGGCTCAACAACAAGCTCAACAGCAAGCTCAGCAACAACAACAAACCTCCCCTGAACACATGCAAGTGGAACAGCAACTACAAAATCAGCAACAGCCGCAACCTTCATCACAAGATCATCTTGATCGAACGCCTTGTTTCGTACCGCAGCCAGACTTACAGCAACAATATGCTACACCATACTTCAAAGAAACTAGGCCTACAAGCCACATGCTCGGAACTGGAGGCTTCCCTCTACATTACTTAAAACAAAATGGCGGAGTGCTTTCATTAGAGGGTCCCCTAGATCAATACGCAGCGCCCGACCTCCGCCACTTACCAGACATCGTGCAGCCTGAACCACCAAAACCTCGGAAACACAATCCTAACTCCGAGTTGCGTCTCTTCAAATGTCTTACCTGTGGTAAAGACTTCAAGCAAAAGTCCACCTTGCTCCAGCACGAGCGAATCCACACAGATTCCCGACCATACGGGTGCCCCGAGTGCGGCAAGCGGTTCCGTCAGCAGTCGCACCTCACGCAGCACCTCCGCATCCACGCGAACGAGAAACCCTACGCGTGCGTCTACTGTCCTCGCTCGTTCCGGCAGCGCGCGATCCTGAACCAGCACCTGCGAATCCATTCCGGTGAGAAGCCATATACGTGCGGCGAGTGCGGCAAACATTTCCGCCAGAAGGCCATCCTGAACCAGCACGTCCGCACACACCAAGGCGAGCGCTATTCACACATATATGCCCTTCCCAGTTCCCCGTGTGCGTCGCCTGCACTGACTCGACTACCTCGCGTCATTGCCGGCGCCGCTTGCGATTCCCACCACCCCCCCTTCGTTCGATTCGGTCTCGCATCCATTGGCCTTCCTATCAAACAAATTCTCGGTCCCCTCGTCGCCCGCTTAGCGGAGGGCGTTCGCGAGACGCGGAACCGATCGCCGGACGCTCCTGTAACCGTCCTAAGTTCGATTAACCCACTCGTCGATTATCCCGACCCGGTCGATCCGGATAAGTGACTGACCAAATTGTTCGCTTTTTCCAGACGTTTCACCGCACCTCATCTTCAAGAACGGGACAACTCCAACCTTGTGGCCGCAAGATGTACCGTTTCCACCGGACGAGAACAAGGAAGAAATTCAATCAACCTTCGGGGACGCGGATGGGCAGAATGGGGAACAACGTGGTTCATGCTTCTCTCCCGGCGATACTGCTCAATATCCAGCATATTTTAAAGATACAAAGGGGCTCAATCATGCTGTCTTTGGCTCTGGACTCTCACTTCAATATCTTAAAGGTGGAAAGCTGCCAGACGTCCTCGGTGGGCGTGCTATGCCTTTATACGTTCGTTGCCCAATTTGCCAAAAAGAGTTTAAGCAAAAGTCAACTCTGCTTCAGCACGGTTGCATCCACATTGAATCCCGGCCGTATCCGTGCCCGGAGTGTGGAAAGCGTTTTCGCCAGCAGTCACATCTTACACAGCACCTCCGCATTCACACAAATGAAAAACCATATGGTTGCGTGTACTGCCCTCGATTTTTCCGTCAGCGGACGATTCTCAATCAACATCTCCGCATCCATACTGGTGAAAAGCCATACAAATGCACTCAGTGCGGCAAAGATTTTAGACAGAAGGCGATCCTGGATCAGCATACTCGGACCCATCAGGGCGATCGCCCGTTCTGCTGCCCGATGCCAAACTGCAGGAGGCGGTTCGCCACAGAGCCGGAGGTAAAGAAGCACATTGACAACCACATGAACCCGCATGCAGCGAAGGCGCGACGAGCCGATGCGAAAACTCCGCGACCGCTGCCACCCGCCACTGCGGTGGTAAAGCCCGAGCTGTACTTCCCGCAATGCTACGCGCCCCCATTCCAGCAATTCGCACCTGCCGGCGGCGCAGAATTCAAGCCCGCTGTCGGACCCGGCGCGCCGGTGGCCTGCCTGCCGGCTCAGTGACCCGCGCCCCCGCCGCGGTGGCACCCGGCACCCTCTCATCCGCCTCCGCACCACGACTTGTACGTCGATCGTCTCTACAACTAAGAGCTGCGCTGTTTCAACGAAAACGCTCTAACGTATCAAACAGCACCACGAAACGATTGATCGTCCGGCCGCGGCGAAATACTAGTATACGACTCGCTCGTGCGAGCTTACAATAACAAGTAAGATCAACATAATTCAATATGATATGATAGATCAGATCGCTGTAAAACACGCTTCGATCTGTAAATAACGATATTGTTTATATACTCTATCGAAAGTCTGTTGCGAGTGTAAGTTACAAAGGCTCATCATGAATAGTGTTACCGTTCTAAAAGCGAGTACAGATAGCATTTTTGCCCCGTAATATTAAGTTACCACGTAAGAGTTAGTATCTCGGTGATTCTCATCGATGCGGTCAAAACGTTCGTTATATCTAACCAGATCGAACCAGAGATTAGAATTTAAAACTCTTCGTTGAAATCTTAAAGTAAGAATTGCTCTTATACCACATAACAGTATTTCGCGATGAATGTTTCCGGTACGATGTGCCTATTTGTAATAAATATACATATTTTGTAGACATATTAAGTTAATATTATTTACGTGTGTTAAGAGATAATATCTGGCAAGTGTAGAATGCGATGAAGGAAATGCTCAAATCTTTGTACTAAACAATATGAATAAAGATTAAATTATATTCGTTTTGGACAGATGTAAGGTCGTTGATGGATTCAGTTAAATGAGAAAGCAAGCCAAAAACGTAGGTTACCTTTTGCCATCAAAACATAAATATTTGTTTGTTTTTACTTACAAAACTTTCTGTTTTACATTTAATTAATGCATTTACTCATAATGAACTGGATGAGATTATTATTGTCTCTGTAACACAGTTGTAGGTGCCAAATGTAATATTTTTTTGAATTTTTTCTGTCAGCATATATTTAAATAGGCCTAGTTTAGGTTGTTACCAGTTTTTTCAACGATATGACAATTTGAGATGCATTTATTGAGGAAAGGGTCAGACTGAGAAAGGACTGTGATAGCTAGATAGGTTAGGCGTCTTCGCTCATTTAGCGTTAAAAATTCGTGTATTGTGACGTAATGGTTGAGTATCCCTTTTGGAGTCGAGTGAATGTTTTGAAATTGTCTCGTCATTTATTTAAAGTTTCGTCTTTTTTTTATAAATTTAAGGTCGACTCGAAATTGCCAAACCTGCTTGAAATTATTGTTTTTATGTTCCTAATATAAACGAAATTACGCATTTACTCGTGCGCCGCGCCCTAGCGCTCGGCCTTCGCTGGACTGATTCGGTGACGTACATATTATATTCGATGAGTGAGATTAGCGAATTATACCAATTAGGTAACGGTGTGTGATGTCGCGGAGTGATTTTCGGTGTTGATCGTTTCGGAGATGGATATGCCAGAGTAATCTTTTTACTTAATTTTAGCTTAGACTATCGATTCGAATTACCAAGCAATTCGATCATTCATCGCGAAATAAACTTAGTATTTAGGAAAATAAAAGATATATTATGATTCATTGCGTCGATGCAGTGTCCCGACGTTGGCGAGGCGTCCTCGGTCAATTCGCGTCCACAATATATACAGGTAGCAATAGAACTTCACAGAAATATTTGATTTACACACGAAAACACGATAAGTATAATTTTGATCAGAGATATATGTGATATATCAACTTTGTTATGATGTTATTTCGCTCCTTCGTCGAGTCTCATTGACTATAAACGGTAGCAGCGTCGGGACACGCCAACCGGCTGTTTACCGTTTTATCATCTCTGTTTGTATCTATAGACGACTTATATAGCTTATTTTACGATATTATTGTGATGGTTTCGTTTTCCTACCGCGTAAGAACTGTTACGTATTAACTAGTAGTAATAGCATGCATTTGTGGAAGTCACATATTACTCGAATACCATTTTGTTTATCGCGCCTCGGGGCGAATACGCAATATTATTTTAAGTGAGTTGTGTATGTTAAGTTTATGAAGAAATTTACACTCATTGGGCAGTTATGAAAATTGTAAGCGAATCAGTTTTGAGAACCAATTAACGATTACATGAGTTATTTGTTTTGAATTATAGTTGCAATCTGATATAATTTAATTATATAGTTATAAATATATATACGTATCCGACTTTATACCGATTTCATTGTCAGAATTATGATTATTAATATTTCTATAACATCAAGTTACGAAACATTGGACTCAAAACTGATCAGCAAACTGTTGACTTTTATGTTTCTGATTGATTTTCCTATCAAACTTTCGGAGGTTTACAAGCGAAAACACCGTTATCGGAAAAATTTTGGAATGTTATCTGCCGTGACTAAAGAGTTTCCACAGCATTTACGATGTGATCCTCCTTGGGCGCCGCGCGCCGCCCCGACACACACTTACAATAGACTAGAGTTATGTTTCTATATCGCTTCAAATTCTACTATCTGCCACACAAATAGATAAAATACTAGACATAATGATATTATGTATTTCACAGAACTGTTAAACATAAAAGTTTTAAATATATAAAGTTACATTATTAAGGGCCTTTTGCCTCCTATACGCTTTTTCTGCAATATTGTCAATTTCCGTCTAGCGTTTTACAGGCTTTATTGAAACAGATAATAAAATTTGAAGCTCAAATATTTTTATCATACAAACCACAATACAGCAGCCTTATACAATAATAGTTAATAAGTATTTTTATACAGTTTACGAGAAATATTGCGTTGTTATCCTGCCTGGGGCGGCGCGACGAGCCATTCTAAGTTTGAATACAAACACACAATACAGTGCCATAGCCAATAAATAACCTCAGATTTATAAAACTTATTAGATTTTTATACCGATACAAATGGATTTAATTTTTAAATATAACAAAGGTGATTAAGTATACAGAGATTAAAGATGATATTTTATACATTTATTACAAACAATATTATTAAAAGTAAATGTGAAATAGACTTAAATTTTAGTGTCGTATTGCAACGTGCTAAGTACCGTACCTATCTAAGTGTCGTGTAAGAACGGATTTTTCTTTCCTTTCTTGTGCAACGCTCAAGATTTGAATAGTGGAAATGTGACGGATGAAAACAAGTCAGTTTTTCACGGTTCGTTCGCAAGTAAAGTGAGAGGCGTTGATTTTATTTTTCTGAACTCATCATTTTACTAGCGTTAATTTTCCCATGTGGTTATTGTAAATACATATCACAGATAATCGGGCAGTGTTGCAAACGTTAAAATTTTGCAATTTTATTCTGAGTTCAGTTGATCTTTGCAGCACGCGCATTTACTGTATTGTCTCACTACGTAGGAGTGACCGGGTGGAAACTTACCTACACTGTTCTCGTGACGTAATAAAAGCGGTATACGTCAGAATGACTTACATCTACAGAAGTGACAAATGTCTATTTATCTATCACTGTCATTCAAATGACGCTTGACGTGTAGCTATTGTCATTTCGTTACCTACTCAGTGCTCGTGCGTCGTGATACAAAAATTCTCACTCAGTAGGCGAGTTAGTATGTAAGTATATACAACTGAATATCAGACAATCAGAATGTGTGTTAAAATAGGAAGTATATAATTTTTGTCCCCGGCTGTTCTGTTTACAATGCTCAGTGTTTCGTTAAGTTTTTGCTCAATTACTCGTGTATGTATTTAACCTACTTGTAACGTTATATATT
Organism: Mysoria ambigua; assembly: GCA_018245875.1. Classification (NCBI taxonomy): domain Eukaryota; kingdom Metazoa; phylum Arthropoda; class Insecta; order Lepidoptera; family Hesperiidae; genus Mysoria; species Mysoria ambigua. The sequence continues at coordinate 8,551 of DWEI01002046.1, read as the reverse complement.
AGTTTTTTTTACGTTATATTGTATCTTAAACTGAATTTTGTGTAAAATACCTTTTTAGAGAGCACGGTTTAGCTTTTCTTATTATACTACTCGTTAAGTTAACTCGCTTGATTATACTTGTCAGTGACTTTTTAATCTATGGAGAAGTTTGTGTTTTCGTTATCTGTATGCAACAATTGTAGAATCTTGTCGCTTATCGAACACAGATTGGAAAAATTACAAAATTTAAGGCTCTACATGTTCGGAATGGAAACGTAAATTTACAAAAATTTGTACAATCATTATATTGCAGTATTTATTTACCATTTGTACACTGAATTGGAATCGATTGCTACATTTGAAATATATTTTGAATGAACGTAATATATCAATTTGGCATTTGAAAAGCGAAGCGGATCTGAATTCAGTGAGCCTTATGCGTATTTAATTATAATCGAGCCGTCCAATTCGTTTGAATAGAACCCCCTTCCCCATCCCTCGCTACTCCGCACTTCCAGCAATTACCCCATAGTTTTTCTTTGCCTGAAACAAATTCCACTTACATTTTTAGTTAGGTTCGTTCCATGTTCCTAGCCCGCAATACGTAATGTCTGTTTGTAATGTCCAATATTCCGAACTAAAGCGTAACCCTTGACACATAGTTTTTATTGTATTTTATTAAGCTTCTCTTTTCAAAGCAACTTCGTGAACATGGAATTTGATTCCGCGAAACCTTAGGTTTCCATATATAGATTTGAATGAAGCAAACCCTTCGTAACGTTATCGAGTGCTACCCTTTATTATTAATATGCTTATTTTTTATGTTAACGATATTAAAGGAGAGAATAAGATTGCATTGTGAAGATGTACTTTGCATAAATGCTTAATATAATGATGGGACGTCAATTGTATGTAATACAACGTTCATGTAGAATGAACCACTGCTAAGCTTGGTAATCTAGTTTAGTTAAGATAGATGATATCGCAGCAAGTAACAGCATATAATATATTCGAACTGGTCTTGACAGTTGAAGTTGATACTGGCGCAAAATAGTAATGAATTGACGTACTTCCGCATATTGTACGGAGTACTTCGTACTTTGAAATGTAACCGATATAAAGCTATTATAAAGCATGTGTTATTACAAAGAATATTCGGAAATGTACAAGGAATATATATCGAAATTATCAAATTACCAAATCAGCTGGCTGAATAGCACAGTCTAAAGTGATGTGTGGGGCTTAAGTTAGCTCAAATTTAGCTCCTGTATAATAAACTATTAGAAACCTGTAGGTCAGATGTTAACAAAATATCATAACAACACAATTGAAATACGCTGTCACTGAATAGTTTATTATTTAAAGTAATATTTATTCCTTAATCAAAAAAAATCCGAGGTTTCATTTTAGACGTTCCATGACTATTGTTTAAATACTGAGCAGACATTCAAACCATTAGGTATGTAGAATATTATTCAATACAAAGAGTAAAACTTTTTTCCGAGTGAATCGAATATTTCGGTTACATTTCGATGTTAAAAACTCTGTCGCTGACAATGCAAAGTACCAGTTGGCTTCGTACGTTGAGATCTGTTGGAATTACTTAATTTTCGATTAATAAAATGCATTTATTTGTGATCTCATGGCAATCGAAAAGTTAATTATACTGATAAGATAATTGGCGGACTTAAATTACTTTATACATATATTATTATGTGTGTTTGTACGTGACTGTTTTAATTTCTCGCCACTTGTATAAAATTAGATTTGAAGGTTATAATCGTTTAGAACAGGGCTGCTATAATGTTTAGGTATATGATCATTTTTGTCGGGTTTCGAATAATCGTATCTATAATATATTCTCATTCTTCACGTCTAAATAATGTAAATTGCACTTAAAATTATGGTATCCGTGGCAGCCCTATTAGGTGTTGGTCGATCACCTGATTGGTTTCGGCGTCTGAATTGTTTTCGACGTTCAGAGCGAAAGATGCAGTGCGATAAAAATAAAGATAATTTGCTTGCAATTTTTTTCGCCGCATCTTACTTTGCATACTAACTACGTGTCGTCACGTGCATTTAGATATGAAAACACGGCGTTCTGTATCGGTTGCAATTATAATATTTAAGTTTTTTGTATAAAATGCCGCATTTTTTAAATCTATACTTCATTATCGCACTGTCACCTTACAAAAAATCATACAAATTATTATCTATAGATATTTCAGTAGTGTTAATTTTAAAATTACAGAGAAGAAAGCTCACCTCATCACCCGCGATCTGTTTTCTTTCAAGATCAAAAACAAAATATGTACTTGTATCAAAAGAAAAAAAAACTTTCAATCATACACATATTTCGGAACCTTGTACTGTATTTCGAGTAACCATTTATAATTCTCGCGTGTAGTTATTCAATTTTAGTGGATGTAAACGTTTAGTTGTTATACTAGATCGTTGGCTACGAATTATTGAACGTCTTCCATTGTCGCCGCGGTCGCGCGCCGCTGATGGCGTCTTGTAACTTGTGTCACCAGTTTTTGGTTATTATTATTATTGTCGATATATCGAGTTATTTGAATTGTATAGTTTACGCGTTCATATTGAAAACGAGTTGTATACCTACCTGCAGCTGCTGCGGCCCAAGTGCAATAATACGCTTGATAGCGGCGTTTAATATTTACATTTTATATTACCTGTATCATATTCTACATATTTTTACGTTTAGTTTAGTTTTAGGTGATATAATAATTGGTAGCCAACATGGATGGCCTATTACTGCGTGCCCTTGTACGTGCGACCTGTAACTTGTCACATGTGTAGTCAAACGTGCGGGTGAACGCTGCCGAACTCGCCGACCGCTGTCAGTGTGTACTTATGTATATTATTAAAATAATTTAGTTTCTACCACAATAGATACTTGTTGAATGCAGTTCCACGGTAAAAAAATAAGAGTTGTTGAATTTTTTATAAATGATGTAACATTATTAGATTTATGATCTTGTAGTCTGGATTGAGGTTTTTTTTTAACAGATTTTATTAGACTCGACATTTCTGTGAAAGTTACGTCGCCTATTTAGCTTATTTTTGCTACAATACTTATTTGAAACGATAAATGTTTACGTATATACACACAGACACACACCGAATAGTACAATAGTTATACAAATGATTATACAACATATACAATAGATTTTATACGCAAATGCGCCGTGATATTTAACAGATTTATTCTCTTTTTTATACAAGAAGCGCAATAGGCGGCGTAACATCGTTAAGGGTTATTGGTTTCATGAAATGGGTGCTGTTATATGATTACTTGTATATATTTATGGTAATATACAACAATAGACTGGTAATTTTAAAACGTTGTTAGGTTTCTACAGAGATATCCGCGGGGAGTGCTGACTCGCGAGCCCATACACTGCGGCGCTTAACGAACGGCCGCGGTCGACGGTGTATTGAACGGCCAGCGAGTCGACTTATTGAAGCTCGCCGAGTGTGTTTCAACGGATTCTTGACTTCGGACGAGAGTGTTAATTTGGATGGTACACTCCGCGTAGCTTTGCGGTGATTATAATTTGCTTTGCGGTGATTATAACCTTGCGTCTTACGGCCCTGTAGACGTCATATAATAACAAATACATATATGGCTCTTGTAAAGTCCACCTCGATACATCTCTAGCAATGCAATAACGTGTGCAATACGAGATGCTCTCCACTAAGCTCTGGTGAGTGGTTGGAAGAACCGTTCGAGCTGCCCGTATCGGCTTTCCCCCGTCGCACCACCCGTCGACGGTCGAACTTCACCCACATCAGCTGGACTTGTGGCTGCTGTTCACGGTTCTGTTTGCGCGCTACTTTAACCTCGTTCGTGTAAAAAGTACAATGAGCTTCCATTTGAATCAAAACAAGCGCAAAGAAAGCCCGCAAAGCGTTGGTCATTCCTTAGGTGTGGCAAATGTCCATAGAAGACGGTCACGCTTATCATCAGCTGGTCCGTTTGCCCGTTTGTCGGGCTGATTACATAAAAACAACAGAAACAAATAAAGAAGGTTCTTCAGAAGAACAAAAACGGGCTTCTAAATTAGGCGCTTCTGACGAGACAATAATGTGGCGTATACTGGCAACATTTGTGATCAAAAAGCGATATAACACGCCTGAAGTCCCCGGAGAGGTAGGCACAAAAATGTAGTGCATTCCCGTTTCACCAGTTACCAGGTTCTATCCTATCATGATATATGGAAGTTATCATACGTGACATTGAAGTATATAGTATATATGCATATAGAGAAGCGTCTAGTTAAGCTGGAACTGCGACGGCGACGCTCCTGATGTAGTTATGTCATCAAGCATCGATGAACACATATCGCGTTCATCAGCCTACATAATAAAAAAGGAAATCTAGAGCCCTTGTAATTGACATTTCATACTTACAAATTCTCATTAAACGCGCCAATTATAAAAAATAAATCAAGTGTTGATATTTTTTTAACATTTATGTTACGGGCTTAACTCTTGTCGTTCTGAGAAGGGAGCAGTGCCCGACGGTAGAACAAGAGTTCTTGGTTATTTGATGAAGTAAAATGCAGTTCTAACACGCTGGTAGAGCCCGTGAGCACATAATTATGTTAATAATGTATTACAGATGAAATACGAATCGATTATAGCGTAGGCAGTTCTATATTTTTAATTGAATGAGTACCAGCGTACAGGTACAAAGCAATAATGTTATTTACAATATGGACGTTAAGGGTACGCCTGTACGCGGCCCAAGCATCGCCGGCCAGCATTCCCCATCCACATGTTACAATAGAGTATATTTTCTTACGTACAATAACACCGAAATAGATTATATGAAATTTATTTTAGACAATCCCAGAATACAAGATCTAACTTTTTACACACAACAGTTGAACAGATTTATGTTTTGAGTTTTTCAAATACTTACGTATCGTTTATCCAAAATGTAATAGATAAAAAAGAAGCAGTCGGTTGCGACATGGTCACAGATCCAGGTGAAGAAATTGAACGTTGGCATTATACAAAATTATGATACGATTTGTAAATATATTTTCTAGTTCTTCCAAAATGATATCAGTATTAAATACAAAATTCGACTTTGGTTAGGTCAAAAAAGTGTAAGTGTGATCAGTAGGAATTTTTGCATAGACCTTCTCGGTGTAACTTTATTAAATAGTTATTTTTAATTATTTTTATTATTATTATTATTATTGTATTAATACTATTTTCCTTTAGATTATATTTTATTTGAATTGTAACGTTCTTGCCTAGATTTGCATTTACTTTAGTTACATATGATGCGTTTTGAGTTGATACCATGGTATTTATGTATATTATTATTATTTGTATTAAGGGTTTTGTTTGTTTTTTTTTTGTCATTAATAGAAGTATAATGTTGTAAAAAGTAAGCTCGTTGTATTTTATCAAATAAACACTTTTTAGTCCAACTGAAGCAATACAATGCGGTTTTATTTCTTAGTGTACGACCTTCCTTAATTCTAATAGATTACAGATTACGCGATTGCACCAGCGCCCTTCTTTAAATACATATCAAAGATCGTGTAATAAATAATTTGATACTTTTGTAGTCCTGAGCAGGGTCATCGGAGTGAAACCAGAACACCCGCGAGAACAGTATCTAGTCAGTTAAGCCAATCATCATCATCATCAGTCTTTTGCAATGCACTGCTGGATATAGTCCTCGCATAAGGCGTTGTGCCAATAATCCTCACGCAGTTTGGGGCTCGCAGAGCGCAGCCCCTCGCGCCGCTTACGCTGTTCAGCTGCACGCTGCACGCTGTAGGCCCTGGGCGTTTAGCCGTACTTAGGTAGGCTTCGTCTTTTCGCGATCTGCCAGCGCCAGGTTTAATCGCCTCTTAAGACACTCTGTGTCCCGGCGCGGGTGCGGGAAATGTGTTCTAAGCTCCAATACGAATTACTGGAAGCCATTCATCTGACATTTAAAAGACTCAGACTTTAAGAGTTGTACTACCTAATAATACATTCAGTTACATTATTAACAATGAACACGAGTGGGCATGTTTTTAATTAGATTTATACTTCTTGTCTAACCTCGAATATAGTGATGAAAGCAGAAACCGGCTTGCGTCGATTAATTTATAATATTATTGATACTGAATATAATATAGTATACTGAAATGTATGACATATATTCACTCAAGTGTTAAGCAAATGTTAAGTTTAAAAATAAAGAACTCTGATACGATAACGTATGCATAATATTATAATGGTACAGTAAATTTTACCTACAATCATATCCTTAGAATATTCAAACATCCTTACATATGATAAACAGCATTGTAAAAAAATGAAACGAATTGTAACTTTTCTCAAACTGTATAACTTTTCTCGATTAACTTTAAGGATGTAGGTAACTATTAATTTCGGTAACTATTAATTAAAAAAAATATCACTCCGATTTAAAACACTAGGTGTTCCAAAAAAACGAAGGTTTTGTGAAAGGATACAATTTTCCTGTCGTAAAACGGCGGGAAATACAATCATAGGTATAGTGCCCATGATTGCTTTTCCCGCCGAATAACGACATCTGTTGACGTTTATTACTACTTTATTCCGGACAATTATCGGACGCAGTCGCCATCTATTGTCGGTTATTAGTTACTAATCTTTTTTCAATATACTGACAATCAGCGCTCGCTACGGTTCACAAGAAGTCCTATTCAACTTTTCCAGTATTATACTCAATAGTAATATTGACATATTTTAGAATTTTACCATTTCAGGGAAAATGCTAAGGTTGACATTTCCTATTAAGTGTCCACAAAGAAATCTCTCCCGCAGTCACCAAAACTGCGGCTTGTTTGAGAATCTAACTCCATCTAACGTACATCACAAACCTTGTAACATCACCAAATAGGAAGCAATTTGACATTATTATTGTAGTTTGCTGCTTCTGGCAGCTCAGCAGAGATTCCTCGTGACTATTATCTACACTACCTGCTATAATACAATGAAGCAAACATCCGAGTACAACAAATCAATCAAGCATTTCTGTACAACTGTTAATTTATTAGAAAAAATTACCGCCAATTTTACATCTTTAAAACATTATTTCTGATCAAAAAAAATAGTGTCAACAGTCCATGCAACATGAAAAGTTTATTCGATTTAAATACTTAAACATCTAAATATATTAATTGTATACATTTACAATAAAAATCATCTTCTAAGTTTTCGGCCGTACATTTGATTGACAGACCGACGTATCTCATCCACCATAGACGAGCACTCACTCGTCCCGTTTGATCAGCCTCTCTATGGTCTCCTTGTTCACAAACACACACAGGTCCATGAACGTTATAGCCAGCAACAAGCACTGCCCTAACATGTCCTGCTGCAGGTCCTTTTGCGAATTGAACATGGCTCTCAAGTAATCCGGAACGCGGACCCGCGACCTGTCCGCGGGCCGCCCGCTGTCCCGCAGCATCAGCTCCACGGTTTGGCCAGTGGACACCCGCTCGTTGCCCACCAGGGTGCCGTGTAGTCTACAAGCGTGCAATATCTCAGCATGACAATACAAAAGTCACCTTCAACCGCCACTGCAACACCGGTAACTACTGCCACCCTCACCTACCAGTAGTTGGCAGGAAAGCGACATGGTTTCTCTGTAAAATTTTACTACAATAATACTTCTCTACATGCAATTGAAAGATACCAGTCCGTATTTACCAAATTGCTTCGAAACAGCTCAAAATACAGACTATTTTTCTATCTTTACCATGTCTATACCATAAATAACTTAACTGCCGACTGTTATTTATATGTATCTAAAGCATAGAACCACAGAAATAAATTAGCCCTTGGCAGCCAGCTGGATAAAGCTTTTAAATATTTTTTTGATATATAATACAACATAATATTACTTTATATTGCCTGAGGTATTTGAAACCTGACCACATGCAATCTGTGTGAAACACAATTGTCTTAACTCTTCTACTTCAACAGGGGGCTTTTGTTCAGCAGAACAACAAAACGGTTTAGAACTACGGATCTTGGCTTTCAGTACCAATGTTTTGCAAGTCAATTCTGAGAACAAGCTGCATATATTACCTGTAAGGTAGTGTGGGTCTAAGAAAGTAGACATTTTGTATGAGCTGTTTTTCTGCTCCTTTGAGTTCTTCATTTTGTTTGCTGTAAAACAATCATAAAATTCGACACAATTTCTCAAACTGCATTGTACATTTGATATGTGTATATTTTTAAAGCAATTTAACCAAAAAAAAATTTGACCTTCTGATATATGTTTGTAGGCACAATGATAGTATTATAAAAAAACTATCTTTTATTATATTTTCAATATTATTTTTGAGTTTGGTTCTTCATATATTCGCTGTGATTAATATTATCACATTAATAGAATAATTACTAGTAGGCACACTGCGTATTTATTTATTTTACTAATGAGGACGTAACTTCACGCCTGTAATCCCCGAAGAGGTAGGCAGAGGAATGCAGAACACACCCACGTTTCACCGGTTACGTTTACGTCCCACTATGTAATAGGTGGTGA
>DWEI01002045.1:0-15173 GCA_018245875.1 Mysoria ambigua | reverse complement strand
GAAGTAAAATACGTAATATCACAGTATCAGAGAAATATAGAACACTTCTATATTTCACCAGTTACGTTTACGTTCCACAAAAAATTGGGAGGTGAGTCTATTTCCAGACTCCAAGCCACTACTACAAAATATAAATTAGAAAATTTCAATTAATATAAATTTGAAAATTTCAATTTCAATTTCCCGGCCCAGGATTTAAACCCAGGACTTAATGAGGTAGTCGCGCAGTCTTGCAACGAGGCAGGCAGAAATAAAGTATTACACAATATAATAAAAACAGACAATTGTCAACAAGAACACCATAATTGACATGTTGAATACTTTATAGCTCTTTGCCACTTTGCTTAACGCCTGAGTAGGTAAACATTGGTAAATTATGCTTAAAGTACTAGAATAACTGGTAACTGTTTAAACGATTGTTCTCGAAAACAATGAGACACACGCGTAACGGTTGTTAGCAGAACTTCCATATTTAAGTCACATGTTGAAGGTACATTATTATTGAAACAGTACGAGTGCTGACGGATCTTTATTGTGTATTGGAATGTCCTTACATGAACTTTGGTTGTGTTTGTGTGTGTAGAACACATGCTAATGTTTACCTTACTTAAGTTTTTTGAATCCATAGACGATGATTTTTACATTTTGTTGTGTACACTACTAGGAAATTTAATTTAGATTTTTGTAGCGTCAACCAACGAAGCATATATGTAAAATACATCATATTATATCTTAAATATATAATAGACATAATTATTATATATAAATATAATATTATATATAACCTATACTATAAATATATGAATTATTTATTATCTCCTAAGCCGTCGCTTTCAGTTTAATGCACATCTTAGCATCGTACGTTCGAATCGAAACATACATGCCGCCATGAAGGTTAGTAGTTTTATTCAACTCCGCTATAAACTTGCTCGGTAACTAAACACGGTTATTATGCTATCGGCGAACTAGCGAGATTTATCAGTCATTACATTACAGACTCGCGTCGAGAATGATGCGAACGTAACGACCGTGCGCGAGCACAATCGGTATCACCGATGTTTGTGTTGATGTATAATCGATTGTCGTCGCCGACCGGTTCCCGTGCGACCTGCAGCTCTGAGCCGGCGTGTTGTGGGCGCGCAATCAACTCGCCCGACCCGTAATACATATAAGTCGGTCAAGTCAACAGGTTTAATCCTTGCGTCCTCTGCCGGACGGCATTCCTCGGGGGAGTTTAATGTGCACGATTTTTTTTAATTCTACGAAAGCGAGTGATAGATTTTAGTTTGTCATATTCATGCTCTTTTATTCATGTGTTTGTTTAATAATATAACTGGCGTATAATCTTCAACATCATTATCATCATCATAAACATCGTCATGATTATTATCGACGGCATAGTTATCAAAGTCATCATTATTATTATCATTTTCAATTATTGACTTTTGGTTATTTTTATTTCAAATAAAAACGGTTACCGCCAAATTCTGCCATGCTGATACGTTGATCATAGATCTGTGTATAATTTTTTTACGTACATAGTTACAGAAATTTTAATTAAAACGTCGCATTATGTCTTGTAGTGTAAAATACAATTTCGTTTTAACTTCAGATGATTAATAATAGAAGTATGTTAAGTCAGTACTCATTATATTTCAAAGTAACAATCAATCTGGTTAGCTAGAGTAATTAAGGTGAAATAATACAATTTATAAATCTCCATGCTTCTTAAGTAGCTGCATAATATTAAACATATTTTTGCCCTATTACAATTTAAATTCAGAAAACATCGCATCACTATGTCATATTTTCTTTAACCATAACCATAGATCTCTTTGAACTGTGAAGCACATGGGATGATTATTTCAAGGAAAACTGGAGGCACATTATCGTAGACCGATTTGTGTCCGGACATTACAATTTTGATTGTAAAATATGTTAGATCATCATTTTTATACTCGTTATGTTTTTTTGTAGTACATGCTCTGACATAAAAACATGCACTGGAACTAGAAGGTACGGTCGTTTCCATTGGAGAAATTTGAAAAAGTAGCTTCATTCGTTTTGTAACTCTAATTTTCAATGTTACTGGATAGAATTTATGATTATTAGTGACCACAAAACGATCTTCAAGAAATCCAAACCTTACGGACGAATTAGACATATCTAAAATACCAGGATATATTTGCACGGGGTGTGCTAAAATTTCAGCAAATACTTTGATTGTTTTCGTTGTAACCAAAATTTCAGTTTGCGGATCAAAGAAATCTAAATCGTAATAGCATTGGTGATAGCCTTCATATTCAGGCTTGCAAAAAGATACATAAATTGTAGATTTCGAGTGAGGCGATAAATACAGAAATGTCTTCTCAAAAACAAATGTATCTAATGCAAGCTTTATAATATCATCTAATACTAAATAAATTATTCCAGCAGTAGTTGGAGATTCTACTATAGTAGAAATATCTAATAACACCTCTTTTTTTGATTTAGTAAGTAACATGTTGTGCTCTCCAACATCGTTATCTACCAGTCTTTCTAGCATACTATTGGTGTTGAGTCCAGTAGCATTAATCGACACATTGCTTTCTTCTTCTGGCTTATCTGTGAGAATACGTATTCGTTTTTTGATATGCAAATAGTAAGAATGTTCATCGATGACCGAAATTTTCAAATCTCCCTTTGGATAGTGAGAATTAACGTTAATTTGCCAAGAATAAACTGGATTTATATTTACTACGTCGGTAACAGTAATCATTCTTTTCAACTTCAAAGACCTTAACAATATTGGAATGTTTAAAATGTTATCGGGAGCGCAAGATTGTATATTAAATCCAATTCGGAAATATAGAGTCAAGTTTAGATTATCCAAATCTGGTGCTAATTTAAAAGTAATCTTGTACGCAGCAGTTAAGCCAGGACATAACTTTACAGGAGTCTTCGGATAAATAGTCGCCATTTTAAAGGGAGACATATCTGATATTCTTTTGAATCTTATGTATAGTGATTCTCGGCTAACATTTGTTAAACTAAATTTGATTTCTTGCTTTTTCAAAACGGTATTATCAATTTCAATTGATGATGGATTACATAAAATATAATTTGTTTGATTCATATTCATTAAGTCCCAATCTACATCTGAATTTTCTAATATTGACTGAACTTCATGAGATTTCTTCAGTTGTTCATTGAATTCACTAAGATGTGATACTGCAGCGGATATTAACTTATGAGGATTAGTACATATGACTACAGGTAAATGTGTTACACTGGATTGTTCTGCAACTTCCAAAGGGGCTTCTTGCAAAATCGGTTCAACGAAATTATCCGATTTAAGTATTTCTGAATTTGGATGAGCTGTGAGTTTCATATCACTTATTTCATCTGTTCCTTCATTAGTATCCTCACTAATAGCTCTGGAAAACTTGGGTTTTGTGAGTTTTTTTTCTTTGTTTTTTAATTCGATTTCTTTCCATAAATGAGCAGTTCTTGTAAGATTATCTGTCAAAATGAATGGCGATTGCCTAAAATTTTGTAAGAGCAATTTTTCAACAATTTGATATTTGCGAAGTGATGCACTTTTAATTTTATTATCGTAATCTTGTTTTTTATCCGCAATGCTTTTCAATATTTGTTTCCAGTTCGGTAAAGAAGTGAAGTCCTTTTTATATTTTAATGTAACTGATTTAACAAATGTCTTCATATTCATATCACATACCTTTCCTTCACATACACGAATATGTGGACAATGTTTTAAATTCATTGATGAATTAAATGATTTATTCGCCTATTTATTATTTCAAAATATGTTCCAAAATATTTGTAAAAACTCATTTACAATAATAAGGTACTAATAAGGCTGTTAATCTTAAAATTCATGAGTGCTGTCAAGTGATACTTTTTAATTATTTGAGAAAGATAACAATAATGTTATACTCTCTATACACAAATAAGCACGTAACAAATAAGTATAATAGAATAGTTTCAGAAATTAATATCTAAATAAAGAATTTTGCTTTCCGATAAAATGTCCATTACAGACGTCGAAGAGCAGTTAATACTGTTATTAAATAGAATTTAACGAGATGTATTTTTGTTAGGTTGGCGATGGAGACTGCGATACCACGTCTCTTACTAAGCATAGCCTTAGTTGCTTTTCTACCCATGGCATCTCCGAAGAGCGAAGACAAGGTGGCGAAAGAAAACATTCCCCATTCGAGGCAGAAAAGGATTTTGTGGATAACCAATGACGGGCGTTTAGCATTACCTCCAGGGACCACGATGGCTATTACGCCATCAATATCCATGCCGTTTGTGAGGCATCCACCAAAGGGGTTTCTTTCTAATATGACTGTCAGCTTTCCTTTTACGAGTAAGTATCTAGCTTTACAGTAAAGAAAGCGAATCTTAAAATAATTAGTACTACCAACAGTTAAAAATATCTCAAATTACTATTTCATTATATTAAGCAAAACTTACTTAAGCAGAGCAGCATTGGATTTTTATTCTGTAGTAAAATTGTACATTGATAAAAATAAAGCGAACATTGTTTATTTAATATCAATACTTTTCTGAAAAAAAACAATTATATGTAATTTTATTAGGTTTGCAAATTTTACATCTTCACAATGTTACAGGTAAACTGACGTACGAATTGGAATTCAAAAGTCAGTATTATCGGTTTCAATGAGATCAGTAGAAACATAGTCTTGAATAGATATTAACACATTAACATGTCTTTAGTAAGTAGGTGTTTAGTAACAAAACTTTAGTAAATAATCGATCTATTTATTATTAGTAATTTTGTAATTTTAATTTCGATGTAGATATAACTTTAGTTGATTTATCAATTTTATAGTATATTATATAGAGTTAGTAGAATATAGTATATTATAATATATTATAGAGTTAGTAGAATATAGTAAAGAAATTTAGATTAGTCAAAATGTTATTTGTAGCTGATAGAATACTTAGTTTATTTTACATCAACACTTTGGCGCACAGACTTATTACTTACAAAATATTTTTTTGTATAAATGGAAACATGTAAAATGAAGAGCCTGTAAATTGATTAAATATCGGAAGCATTAACAGAATGCAGTGTTATAAAATCGAAGCAACCTTCATATTATGAAGTGATAGACGACGCTAGCGGTACCGTCAGCTCAAAGCCATTATATTACCATTAGGTAACGTCACTGTAATAATGTAAATATTACTGCCACGTGTACTCTCGTATAACTGATAAATTAATGTGTAGGTATTCCGTTTGTTGATCACATTTGTTGATGTTATTTTACGTCGTCCATTGATACTTGAATATTAAATATTTTCTTTAGATTTTTGAATACTTTAGCGTCAGTTAATGTAAGTAGTAACAATTTTGATTTATGTAATAGAACATTTTTTTGTGTACTATGTAATTATTAAAGATTAATCTGACATGAAATTCAAGCGTTTTGAATATAAATTGTAATGTTCTCCGTTTTATGTACAAAGGAGATTGGAAACGAATAAGACGATGATCAAGAAATTGAATATCTGAAAATGCTTTGTTACAATGTCGTATTAAAATTTTTCTTTAAAATAATTTCTAGTTGATTTCGATAAACTTGGATTGACTGACAACGAGAATCCTTACGGAGATTTGCCTCCGATTTTCGCTCGTTCGATGGGGAGCGCCGCGGCGTCCGTGATGGCGGAATATATCGGTCAATACTTGGACCACAGGAGAGGGAAGCGGTCCACGCGGGACAGTATACCAGAAGAGGTGGAAAAAGTAATAGTCGATAGATTTCACGGAGGTGAAAGGTGAGTAAATTAAATTATTTAAGTGAAAATAAATTGCTACCAGCAAAAGCATTTATGACATTGAATTTTTTTTAGAGCATTTACTAAATTATTCAATTAATAGTTTAAGCGGAACTATTCATATGATCTATTTTATGAATTCAATAGCGATTTATAAATTATTTATAAAACAAAGTTTAAATACAAAAATAATAAAAACGGGTAATGCGTACAATGTACGTAAAATTTCGTTATTCATTTTTGTGTTGCATAAAGTATTAATTTACTTTCAAGATGTTCATGACACTAAAAGTGAAAAAACTGGTACTGGTTCTGTGTTATCATGTCGTAAATAACTTCCTACATGCTAATAAAAGCGTGGAGCAAAAAAAAATATTCAATTGAAGTCGGAAAAGATCGAGCATAATGACCCGCGTCGGGACGACACAATAACTTGACATATATTTGTTTGTGACGCAAATACGACACTGAAATCATGTGTGACTTTCACTTTTGGCAATAAACGCATAGGACATGCCGCTCACGGATCGCGTTTGGACGACTCATAGGGACGTTTGAAATTCTTGTGGCGCTTCCGAAACCTTTAATTGTTATATAATATCCGTTTAAAGAGCTCAGTGGAACGGTATTGCGAAATAAAAATTGTAATGCATGTCGCGTAGTATTAAAAAGTTGATAATAAAACGTGTGAAGCATTATTAATGATTATGAGAAATAATTTTACTTTTGTTATTTAAACCTACGATTTTATCCGAAAAAATTCCTTGACCACAAATTTTCTGTAATTGTGATTCAGATATCGATAGTATTTCTCAGTACATCATTTTTTACAGAGCTCTGCTGTATGGTATCGTGGAAGATCTTTTAGCTAATTTTGGATTAGAAGGTAGAGAATGCCTGTTGAGAGCCATTTGCGAGATTCACGCACACCCTCTCACGAACTTTGGCTTTGTAGGTGAAGTGATGAAGTTATTTTTTACGTGAGTATCCACACACTGGGACAGTCCGACCGTGTGTACATTTCACACAGCTCAGCGGAGAAAGTAGTAAATAGCTTATGCGAGAACTAAATGATAAAATAACCGTTTATTCTAATGCTAATGCAAGAACAGGAAAACTATAACGGTTTACTTTGCACTTCTTCGAATTTCAAATGAGAATTTACAAACTACACAATATATAATATTATATTAGCTTGAAGGCTCTGTTTACGGTTCTGTTGTCGATTATCAGACGTTGAGAGTACTTTATTTGACAGCCCAAGTAAATCGCCATATGCTGACCTACTGCAAGAATATGTGGAAGCCCAGCGCGCTGGCGAATCTAGCGGAGAATGCTGGCCCTATTACAGACTTTGTCCGAAGAGCATCTTCTTACCATCACCAAATAAATACACGTAAGTAAAGACACGCATAGATAATTCAATAAATTGATTCGGTAATCCTTAGTAGCTAGGCCTCAAACGTACATGATTCCCAGCGATTTTATAATTACAGAAAAGAAGCAGAAGAATTACATAGAAGACAACAGGAAATGCTAGACAAAAATGAAGTGGAACCGCAAGCGATGTAGGAGGTGGATTCACATGATGAAAATATGTGTGAACTAGTAAAAGAAAACCCAAAACCTAGTGGTAGTTTCCAACCAAAGTCAAATGAAAATGTAGTCTCTACAGAAGTGTATAATTAGTGTGAGTTTAATATGTCCGTCATTTTCAATACTTGCGATTAGCAAGCTATGAAAATGGAGGAGCACTTTATTAAGCCCAACTGTTAATGTTTAAGTGCCATTGAATACCTAAAGCTTAGTAGAAAAGTCACGTGCTAGTCGATTCGAAGCTTTGCGTTAGAATCGATAAATTCATATTTTATTTTGTAGTCCTTTGTACATTTTGTTCTTAGATAATATATTTATTTTTCAGTCTTTAAGGCACATACAATATTTTTTTAAGTAAGTTGACAGCATCGATTACTTATGGGACAAATGCCTATAAGATGTAAATAGTATTAAATAAATGTCCAATTACTTCGTCTTTGCAGATTTTGAACTTTAATGAATGTGGACTGTGAATCTTACTCCTGTTTAAAACAATATTTATTGAATTTATACTTATTTCTATTCATATTGTTATGGATCAGTCTATTCCATTGTCGTCTCTACTCACTTAATTCATCTTTTTAAATATATTAACATGAACTCGAATGTTGTAATTGTTGCATTTTTAAACTAAGTAAAGTCCTATTAGGATTTAGCTATTGTTTTGTAAAGTTGTTCATATAGCTAATATATAATAAATTTATTATTTTATATATCCTTTTATTTAAAAAATTCTCTGAATTACGCTGTAGAAAGATAAAGGAATTTTTGATGATATACAATGGATATAACATAGGTAAGTAAAATATATAAACAAATTGTAATTTTTTACTATATCCAAACATTATTGTTTGCACTATCCCCGACGTCTATGGTAATATCCGTGCAATGCTACAAGGGTTGAATGAGACATATAACCAGACGCCATCTATGGTGAACTAGTTACGTTTGTAATATGTACCAGCTATTAAATATGGACACTTCCTGGTCTTTACATCGCTGATATGTAGGGTACCGCTAGATGGCAGATATGCTTACCAAACCAATTTTCCACTTTGCCATTAGCAATAATTGTGGCAAAAAAAACACATTCAATTTATTTACCAACTTGATAAATTGAATACTAATGAAAATATTCATTCATTCTTTTTTCAAGACGGCAGTGTACTGGGAACATTTTATTTTGATATACACTATATTCGTTTTCACCTATATACAGACAACTAAGCTTAAAAGCTCCGGGAAAAGAGGGAGGCGTGAAATGATAAGGTTTGGACTGTGGAGCTGTATATATAATATTTAGAAAGCTCTGCTATGTGTAAGGTAAGAAAAATGAGGAAATCTGATCGAAGAATACGAAATAATAGTGAAGGGGGACTGAGATTCATTGAAGAGTGTATTGTTTCAGGCCCAATATGTCATGATTGTATGTATACTTATGTTGAACGTGATGTTGGACACAGCAACAATCACGAAAAGAAGTTATTCAGATCAATCTGTGAAGGGTTATATTACGGAGGTTAGTAAATTTAATTATGTACAGAATTTTCTAGGCTATATGTTGAATATATTAAAAAGCGTTATCTTTCATCCGTTTCTAAATATATACTATGCGTTGTAATTAAAATGTTTAATTACAGAGAACCTGTTGGTGGAATGAGGTTTGCAAAGAGGAATTCCAAATGCTCTTCAGGTGCAAATGCCCTTCGTGGTCGTATTGCCGAAGTCCCGGCAAATATTACAACGCTGTGTGTTCAATGACCGAGACCGGCTATATTTGGGACCAACCCAATTCACAATGGCGAGGTCAATAATGCAGTTGTTCATTTACAAATTCAAGTTTTAAGGTCCCAATAACCCTATTTCCTGGTTTCGTTATGTGTGCTAATAATGGAGGCGTGTGCTAGCAAATATGAGACAATCTTCTCGAATCATGCAGAAACACAAGAGGACCGAATGAACTACGAGAACGTGCTAAACTGTAACAACGACTAATTTGAGACTGATTCTTTAGGAATGAAATGAAATTTCGCCTTCTATTTTCGTATGTAGTTTAAGATACCACCTTGCTTCATTCGAAATCACGACCGTGGTCGAATATATTGGTTTTTTCCTTGACCAATTTTGTTGTTTTTATTGTTGAAGTTATGTGAAAATAAAATCAATGTTTTGTAAAAGAATTTTCATTTTAACATCCGCCCTCGATTATAACCTTGACAACTTGGCAAATAATTGAGTACGCAGCACGTTTATATGTACGGATATAGTGTCAAAATAGCGCATGCGTGATAAAAGCGACCTCTTAATACAGCCAACAATCAATAAAGTTCTTGTTCTGCACAAACGTATTCCACCAGGAGACGAATCATAACAAATTTCAGAATCATGCTGGACTTAATAATTATGCTCTTCATTTACACTTCTGGAGTGTTTTGTGAACCAGAAACGGTGAGAGAAAACATTGATTATTACAGCTACGGCAACGAAGATAACATTTTGAAAAACCTCGACGTCCATATGGTGAGTTAATTTTCTGAAAGTGTTTTTGTTAGAGGGATATATTGTGGAGATTTTAAAAATTTATGATATATTGCAGCCCAAAGATGAGATTGTATTGAGACCACAAGAGGTAAAAGAATGGCCGCAACAATCTCTAAATGTAGGACAAATAACAGCTGTGTCTATCAACTCTTTGGGACAGCCAGTCATTTTTCACAGAGCAGAAAGGGTTTGGGATGAAAGGTATGTTTAAATTGGCTTCAAGCTTCATATCTATATTGATAATCACACTAACGGAGTTACATTTCAGTACCTTCAATGAATCAAACGTCTACCAAAATTTGGACAAGGGACCGATTATCGAGGATACGATTTTGGTGCTCGACCCTCATACTGGTTCGGTATTACACAGCTGGGGAGCATATGCTTTTTATATGCCCCACGGATTAACTGTCGACCACCACGATAACGTTTGGGTGACTGATGTTGCAAAACATCAAGTGTTTAAGGTAAGCCCATGGTATTTCGCATTGTGCTTCGGTGATATTTCCTGTTATGGATATGATCCGAATTCCTAACTTTGGCGTCTTCATCCACAATTTCAATGAATTAAATTATTTTAATGAAATAATCACTTAACTAAAAATTCTCATCTTTATATTTCTAGTATACACCCCAAAACCATAAGTACCCCATACTGACTATCGGAGAACCATTCACGGCTGGATATCCATACAGGCGTCGAGTGTTGCTTTGTATGCCGACCTCTGTTGCTATAGCGACTACTGGAGAAATATTCGTCGCTGATGGCTACTGCAACAACCAAATTTTGAAGTTCAACGCGGCTGGAACGTTATTAATTGCTATACCAACTTTCTCCGACACTTTGACCTTGAATGTTCCTCACAGTGTGACATTGTTGGAACACTTAGACATGGTCTGTGTAGCTGATAGAGAGAACATGAGGATTGTTTGCCCGAAAGCAGGATTAAAAAGTTATATAAAGATGCTGGAACCGGCTATTGTCATTGAAGATCCTACATTGGGCAGAGTGTTTGCTGTAGCGTCTCATGGCGATACTATTTACGCTGTCAATGGACCCACAGCTCAGAACATTTCCGTCAGGGGATTTACAGTTAATGCTGTGTCTGGGAATATTTTGGACACTTGGGAGCCAAGTACCGTAAGTAAATATGTTAGGATGTATGCTCATGAAAGCTTGCTTTTTATTTTTTATATACAGGTCTTATGAATGATGGATGATAATTTTTATATTTTAAAAAAAATTCAAAGGTGAAGCTGATCGTGGTCGTGGTTGACTGCCTCGTTGGTTGTGTTAGTTGCGGATGCGACTGCCGATCGGGGGGTCCCGGGTTCGATTCCCGGGTCGAACACTAAAAAAAATTCTAATTTAGATTTTCTAGTAGTGGTTCGGAACCTGGATATGTGCCCGATGCATGGCAATAGGCTCACCACCTATTCCATAGTTGGACGTAAACGTAAATTGTGAATCGTGGGAATGTTCTGCAGTCCTCTGCCTACCCCTTCGAGGATTACAGGCGTGAAATTATACTTCAGCTGATTTCGAAAATATGTATTTACAGCCGTAAATTGTACCATATTATGAGCACCAAGGGCTATTTTTAATATCCAATGTAATATTATTATACTTTATAATTGTAAATCAATAGAATAAAATGATATTTTTTCAGGGATTTACGAACCCGCATTCTTTGGCTATCACCAGAAACGGCTCACACCTGTACGTCACTGAGATAGGACCAAACAAGATCTGGAAGTTCGAGTTGACTGACGTGTATGACAAGAAATAAAATTGCAACCGTTGTCATAACGTAAACGATTACATACATAAATAAATAAGAGCTTTACATATGTAGTAACCTGCTTAATTGTTAATGCGAATATAATTCGCAATGTACCCACACAATAAAGACACCTGGGTACTAATTTAGTAATATCTTAAATATATTGCTCTAAAAGCTACGGATACTGTACAACGAGTGTTAATACTTTTTTGTTGTAAAAAGATAACTCAAAAATATTTAACTTGTGATTGAATTGCTTTGCGATAAAACTTTATTATTCAAAAATGTTCTGTAACGTTGGCATCAATTTGTTTTCTGTAGCATTATTAGAGCTCTCAAATAAAAAGCTGTTGGCTTAAGTAGCCTTTAGGGCCCTTGCGACGTTAACGGAATTGCAAATTTTCTCTACCAAGTAGTTCTGATAAATTGTTGTATAAAAATATGTTATGCGATATTGTAACCTAGTTATATCTAATAACTATTACGTTCATGTAGGTGCGTTTTATAGCTCGATGTAACGTCTATAAAATTGAATATATTTTTAATCAGTTTCGTAGATTTCTTAAATTACATGAGTGTCCCATTTTAAAATAATTATGTATAAACGCATCGCAACATAAGCGAAGTGAAATGATATAGAAATAAATGCATTCATTGTAATAGGTGATTTTAAATAGGACATTTTTAAATGATTTTTTGACATTTCCACTAACCTACCAACATAAATGAAATATTCTTATATCAGTTTGCAGTGAAGTTTGTAACTTTTATAAACGTTAAGTAATACTTATGCTTGGATATCTTATAGCTGCTTTTTAGATGACTATATAATATATTTTATATCTATATATACGTACATCATAACACCTTCGTAGTTATAACAAAAAGTTGGAAAATTAAATATCGTCAATCTCAAATGAGATGGTCCAGTAAAAATGCGCACAGATTAAAAACATTTTAGTATTTCCCACGCTAACAAACGAAAACAATTTAAAATCGTTTATTAAGTGCTACGGCTACGGCCTACGGCTCAATGTAACGTCTTTCTAGTATTAAGTACTAGTTATAGCTATTAACTTCTCGGTTAAATGCTAATAAAAAACGTATAAAAATTAAAGCATCTTCATATAGTCTACGGAAAGCTTGAAAGCTTTCACTTAAAACTGCGCGAATGCATTAAACGTAGACACTAACTCAAAAATACAAGGACCAAAAACCTTATGTCCATTGAAAAATTCACTTCGGTATACGTAGAGGATGTATTAAAATTCTATGAGTATAATATTATGTACTTAAATAATGTTGAAGCGTAGAATGAAACGTAATAAAACTACTATGTAACGAAATTGTCTTTTATTCTCCATCATTTTACAGATCGTACCATCGAATATTTACAAATAAACACGCACCAATAACTTAACACATAACACATACATAACATAGTTTTTTATAACGAAAAATGTACAATAAATGTACCGAATGAATACAGTAACACGATCAGTACTGTTTCTTTTTCATCACTTTCATGAACAGCACCATGTCTGTAACAAAGATGACACAGTGAGAGAAAATATTTGCAATACTGCCTACCTACATGCGGGTGTGTCGTTATGTTAGCGTTGATTGCAAATATAAATAATGCCTTTAGCAGTGATAAGGATCAGTACTATTTATGTTGTAATTTTTTTCTCGACTCTACAGTTCCACCTTTGGAACATGGGTTTAATCTCAGAATGAGAGGGTCAAGGCCCTAGTCTGCCACGCTGGCCAAGTGCGGGTAGGCAGGCTTCATACATTTTTTTTAAAGTTGGCCAAAAAACTTGTGCTACTCTAGAAGATGGAGATGGTCGTTCATCTTTGAAACAATTCAACTAAAAATAATTTTTTATATTTTATTTTTAGTTGAGTTGTTTCAAAGATGAACAACCATCTCCACTATTAATATCATATAATCATAGAATATGGTGATAGAATTTTACCAAGAGTAATAAAGTACAGCAAGGCAGGCAGTTATCCTAGTGGTCAGTAAGTTTGGTCGTCGGGGCAATGTTTGTGACTTCGATTGACACTCAAGCCAAATACATTTGCATCGGATAGTGGTTATTCTGTGTGTAGAATTATGTATATAAAGAGTCCATCTGTTGTCGACTTACTTATAAATAGTGCCATGACCACAGCCAGCATGAACCATAGCCAGCATTTCCATGCACCTCTGCTGTGTTCTTGAAGCCTCTCCGACTCCACTTTCAATGACGTCATGTTGCGATCTGTTAGGTCTGCCGCTTTCTTCAATGCCTGGTAGATAATAACTTTAATAAAACATATAAATAAATTAATTTCAAACACAACGGTTACACTGTAACATCAGTTATGATACTGTGACCGTGACAGTATCCCAGTGAAAATGTAACATCACCCCTATAATCCCCAAAAAGGTAGAAGCAGAGGAGATTAGTAAACTACATCAAGTAAACATAACTAGTGAACCAGTACCATTAATTTTCAAATGTATTATTTAAAAATAAACCGATTGTAATTACAATTTCCAACATAAAATGACCATCCATGGGATAAACTATCTGTTTAGGGTGACTAGGTGAACTGTATGATCATTTTCTATTTATACAAAAAAAAATCGTGGCTCATCCATATAATCATTAAAAATTATGTACAAAGCAGTTGTATGTTCCAAGAGCTTGTGGATTCTAGTACTATATAGATTCCAATTCCAGTACCTACTATACAGGATTTTGTTAACTTTTATTTTCTAGTAGTGGCACAGAGCTTAGATTAGTCTTTGATGTATGGCAATAGGAGCATCCCTTATTCTGTAGTTATCCATCTACATAGTTTGATGAACGTTGCTCGGAGCAAGGAAACAGATTAATGCATTTTTCAAATGTAGCCCCAATTCTTACCTCCGTGTCAGCTTTGATGATAGTGCTGGCTATTTGAGATTGTTCCTTTAAATTCTTTGTGAGCATCACCATGTTCTCGGCGACTTTCTCCTGCATATTCTGGTGGTACTTCAGCAGAGAATCAATGTCGTCTTGGCTAGTACTGTTGCTTGTGAAATTTGGTGCTTTGATTATATTGCGTTTCCTTAGAGCGTCATCATTGTCTGCTAGAAAATGATAGGATTTTCAGATGTTGTATCTATTATAATTTACTCTGAACATGACACAATTAAAAAGGTTTTTTATGATGCATTGTACATGCCTATATACATAAAGTTTAACTAACTACAGGACAATATTGGGTGTACAAGAAATAATGCCTGACTGACTGGACTGCCTCGTTGGTCGAGTTGGTTGCAAGTGCGACTGCCGATCGAGAGGTACAGGGTTCAATTCCCGGGTCAATGGCAATAGGCTCACCACCTATTACATAGTGGGATGTAAACGTAACCAGTGAAACATGGGAGTGTTCTGCATTCCTCTG
>DWEI01002044.1:0-15175 GCA_018245875.1 Mysoria ambigua | reverse complement strand
TGGCCTTCTGTGTCCATTCATCTATGTACAGCATTTACAATCACACATAAATAAAACAAATTCAACCTTTCTCAACTTTACTAAAATGCAAATATGTAAGATTTGAAGGGAATTCGTGGACGCCTCTCGGAAACGTGAGATAAAATAACGTTACCACTGTAATATAACAATAGAGCATTTAGGTTTAAATCGTGCACAGCTACTCAATAAATGTGGAAAAGCCACAGCTTCCACCACGAACTCTCAATTGCTTACTTTCTCTCAATAATTTGCGTTTAAAATTGATATTTCAAACTTCCAGATCATACAATTAGTATAATAGCATAGCATGATCATAAAATTGTCTGGGTGCGAGTCATGAGAAATCAAAAATGTATTAAAGCCACTTAAGAGATGATAATAGAAAAAAATAACAAAGGCGATACAATGAAATTACGTCATATAGCTAAAACCAGGTTGACAAATCCTTTGCGAGCGTACAAACCAGGACGGGACCTTGAAACATTCACTAAATGCTATCGAGACGAATCTTAATCTTACACTCGGAGCGAGCGCCCACGGACCAGTAGAACATTCGTGTGCTTACATACAGCTCTTAGCCATCGCACGGTTATAACAATAACTGTTACACTTCGAGAGCAAAAACACAACAGATTTTTCTCGTAGATTGGCATCTTTTAAAAAAACCGGTTGCAATTAACCTCTTGCTCGAATCAACTCGCCGATAGGTCGTTAAAGCCGGCGAGGTGTGGATGAAGTGCGAAGTGTGGCAATCGCCAGCGGGACGGATAACGGAGCCCGGCGCTGGTGAGTCAGCGGCGCTTGTGCAACGGCCGCAGCTTTGCACAAGCGGTCCCCGGGGCGCGCGCCGCTGCGCCGCGCAGCGCCGCGAGTAAATAGATTCGGTCGCGATAACAATACACCTATGAAAATCTATTACGTGTCAGGGGCGGCGTGGGGCAATTCTTAAGTGTTCCTCGCACCACGCACAGAAACGAATGCAACGCGACAACCGTTACGATGAAGAAACTTACGAATTACAAAGCGCGCTAATTATTTATTATATTTTATATTTAGACCGACGTTATTAAAACTATAATTCATATGAGATACGACATGCAGTTTGTTGGGCATTTGTTTCTTTAAATAAACAACGTATATGAATCGACTATAAAATCGGATAGCCGCACGACCATATTGAGAATATTATCTAAAGACCAAAACGAACGAGACCGGAGCCATTATCCCAGCGGCAGGTTTAAATTTATTTATGGCGATATTAAAATGCATTTGAATAAATCACTGCTATCGCGAATAAATAGCTAGGATTACTAAGGCTAATGGCTCGCAAAACACGAATGTAAAAGCGCGCTCGCGGTGCACTGCCGACCGGTGGCGAAGTCGATGCACTCCCACTGCCGGCCAAGTGTTCTATTGCCTTCGGTTTTTGTTTTCTATTTATATGCCATACGGACACACACACACACACACACGCTTTGAATTTATTTTGTAAACTCGACATTATACGCCG
Source organism: Mysoria ambigua (assembly GCA_018245875.1). Lineage (NCBI taxonomy): Eukaryota > Metazoa > Arthropoda > Insecta > Lepidoptera > Hesperiidae > Mysoria > Mysoria ambigua. The sequence goes on along the minus strand of DWEI01002044.1, from coordinate 13,644 downwards.
ATCGAAAGCTCCTTGTCACACACACACACACACACACACCCACTTTCGTTTACATATATAAGGACTTGGGTTCCTGCGGGACAATGATAGGAGTGGCTCGGTGGTTAGTTAGTAGTGGAAATTGTCATACGCTTCAATTTTGAGGGTACGTACGATACGCTCCACTCGTGCTCGCGCATGCTCTTCTGGAAGGCGGCGGACTTGGGCGTCCACGAGTCGACGCCGAGGTACAGAGCGGGCAGCTCGGCCACCTTCACCTCCAGCCTCTCGGCGAGCCGCTGCTCCACGACGCACTTGGGCCCGCTCGTCAGCAGCCTCTGTTGCTGCTCCTTCGCGCACCGCCGCTCGGCGCCCGCGTACCCGTTCAGTTTCTCGCCGTTGCACGACGTCACGCTTTTTGGGCCATCTGTGCTGAGTAATTTGCTCTTAACGGTGTCCGCTTTACCGTAACTTTTATATTGCACCGATTCTGTTCCGTTCGCCACACGCGAATACTTCACAGAATCGTAAACGTCGCCGCTGAGGCTGGTGTATTCGATGTTGTTGAGGTTAACGTCTCTGTCGGCGCGCTTGGCCGTCACGTACCCGTTTCGTTTGCCGCAACGCTCCTCGTAGCTTTGTTTGAGGAAGTTATTTTCGAAACTAGTTTTACATTTAGGAACATTGTTTAAATAGTCGCTATAGCTTAAATCTTTATTGTGTAACCCTTTATCACAGCTCTTCTTTAGTGTTTCCTGTATATCTATGCCGCTACCGTTGAACCGTCCGTAGGTGAAACTGGCCGGCTGGCCGCTCTCTGCATTGTTTTCATTTTTTTCTGTACGCTCCGCATCCTTGCATTCAAACTCGTGTTTCACCAGCGCAACGCGCGACACCTCCTCGCCATGCTCGCCGTTGTTACAGTTCGACTTGATGGCGAAATCGGCGGCCGTGATGCCGGCCCTGCTCTGTTCGCTGGGTGCGGTCCACGTGTTGTGTTTTTTCTTATCACTACTCTTAGACGACCACGCTTTGGCGAGCGCGGCCTTAAGCGCCTCCCGCCTCTCATGCACGCTGACCCTCGGGTATTCGTGGATGGGCACTATGGCGGGTGCGTACAAGGTAGACCGCGGTGTTGCTCGCGTTATCCGGAAACTTCTGAACTCCCTGTTGAACTCCGAATTTAGAGAATAAGCCGGTATTCTCGAAGTCACCATTTTGAGATCAAAATTTCCACTCACTATATCAATATAACAATTTATTTTTCACACTTAGACTCGTATTAGTAAGGAGCACACTGAACACATATCGACTCTACCTGCAACGAGATTATATTATCAGCCGTGGAAATATGTCGTACTAAATACATAACAAAACAGTGGCAAGGCGGGGACGCGCGACGCTCGCGAGGACGACGTCAGTCATTTCGCGTGTAGTACAGGTATGGGAATATGTAGGCTGTGGGCCGCGACCTTCGCGGTGGGCGGCGGCGCGGCGGGACAACGCACTGGTCAACGAACCGCCCCGTGCGCTCCCACTCGCGGCTTGCGTAACGCACTCGCGAACCGCTGCCTACCTTATCTCTTGTGCAGTTGTGCTACCGATCGCGTCAACACTGCATCATAATCGAATATCTTAACGAGCACTAATTCAACTGGCCGACTTCAATGTTTAGGAGCGTGGCTCGACGATGGGGGTGTACATGAGACTGAGACTGCGGATGACAAGACGTCACTTATGCATTAGGCTGTTATGTGGAGCAGTTATACCGTATAAGCGCAACAAGTGTCGCCTTGATGGCGTCCCTAATATGGGTAGTGGCGGGGCCGCCATATGGCCCGAGACCGACACATCCTCGCCCGTCTTAACTCCAGCTGCTCAACGACCGCTGTATAAACATCTATTCTAGGACACCGCTTAGAAACTTGTTGCTCCATTTGCTGCCTTTTGATCGATTGAAAGAATTAATAAAGCGCTCTGGGCTACTGTATCATGAATTAATTTTCAATAGGCGTGACATTGAATAAGTAATACATTAGTTGATCGGTAAGGCCAAGACACAATGTTTATGTGTGTATTCATATTAATGAACCGGTTGAATCAATCACATTTTACACAAAATTCAAGTGAAAAACCAAATGTCTGTTAACGAGCGCGTAATTGTCCTGATAATATTTCGTAATTAAGATCACTGATAGCCATTATTATTTATTTAGTCGAACATATTTCCACGGCTAGTAACATGAACTGATGCACATTCGGGCCGATCTCCAACACATCACCGACACGCTAACTCCGATCAACACACGAACGCCTGCGGTGGCTGGCTGCTACACAAATGGCACATAATCACTGAATAAGACAACGAGGGAAACGGCCGCCGTGATAACATTCAACCGAGACGGCCGATAGCGCGACCATAAGTATTGGAAAGAGAACAGCCACCGGAAGTGAGTGCATGCGTCGAGCGGCGGTGCGGCGGCGCGGCGGCGCGGCGGCCGGGACGTGCATACCTTCTCGTTGCGCGCGCGAGAACTGCGTGCGGTGTGCGTGCACCGCTGCCACTCTACTGACTGACTGTAGGGAGGCAACGCACGCCCGCCTGCGAGGACCCCACCGCCGCCGCCTCTCTCCTGCGGCCCGCCACTTGTGACTCTATCGCGGAGCACTACGGCCGGAATCGCAGGAGCACTGACCTTCGCTGCCGCGCCGAGCCAGTTTGAGTGCCGCCTGCATAGCTCGCGGCTCCGTGAGCTCTATTAGCAACCGTAACGTTAGCCCAACAAACTACGAGTCAACCGAGATAATGTTTACACGAATATTGCACTGCTGCCAGCCAAATATCTAAACATGTATTTTAAACACAATGCTATGTCCGGTAACGCAATACTGTACGCTATGAAGTTTGACTTGACGCACATAAATCGTGATTTCGCTTACGTCCGCCGCTTCAGACGAATTTTCTCTCGGAGAACGTCTCGAGCGCTACAATAATTTTTTTATCGTCTACTTTTTCTAGAGCGCTCTCAATCAGCTCGTTAACGGCATATAACACGAATTTATTAATTAAAGCGGCAGACGACTAAGCCGACCGTAAATAATGTTTATTTTATTCGAGAAATTCATTTTGAGTTACAAAAGATTAGGAAGTCACCTCACCTTAAACATTACATTGCAGTGGTCATGATTAAGTAGAAATGTAAATTATACCTGAAACAAAATGAAAATCAATTAATTATCGTACAATATTACAACACACATAGATCACGTTAAAAATAACACTGACGTTGTTTACCTAATGTTACACAAAACAAAATTAGTGTGCATAAATTTGAACACAAAATATAAAAAAGGGTACCATTACGCGCACTGAGACACGACAGAAGGTCGGCACAGTGTTTCGAAACGGTAGGTGCATACTGAATGTTAAGATTATAATGTATGCAATTGGGCCACCGACAAAATTACAACTATCATATATGCAAACTTCATTCCACGTACATGCTATACTAATCATTGAGAATGGCTTAATTATTAATGCGTATATGATAAGACACTTTCATTACACTATTTAACATGCCCGGCCAGGCCCCTCTGCAAATAATGAACACATGGGAATCGAATGTAGGTGAAAGTGTGGAAAATAAATTAAATTAATGGCCCCGGCCGTCCCCGCGTCGTAAATTATAACTGCCTACGTATTCGTTTCGCCGTAAAGGGATAAAGCTTTAAAATTAATTCGGACAGCGTTTAACATGCTCCCAAACTATTGGACACGAGTTGATTTGCTTTTAATGGTATCGCGAGCCAAATTAACCTAATTGATTATTATTATTATTATTGTCTTTCCACTTCGATGAAAATTTACTCATGTTTATTTTCCCTACCATGTTTTCGTGTTGTCATTCAAGCTGCATAGTGTAATATGGCAATACCATACCACAGTTCTACTGAAAGGAACAATGAAACCCGCAGTGCGAGGTAAGTCAGTCAACACACGCCTCATGACCACATCGACCAAGTCGCCGATCAACGTGTTTGTTTGTCTTGCTACCGTGTATCCCTAATGTTGTGTTTGGAATTAAGAGTTAACGAATAACATTCCTCAATGATTTCCACAGGTGAATTTCGAACAAATGGTCTAAAGATTCACTTGGGGAGTGATTTGCTCGTATTTGTCTGTGCAATGCCATACGCCGTTCGTTCTTATTGGAGTTTATTTTATTGATTTGCGATAGACCCGCGACAGTATCAATGTCAAAATAATTCCCATTGATCGAACACGTTCAATGAAACTTTGACAAAATCCAATATTACAATTCCAATGTTACGCGGCCCGAACAACAAAACAGTGCTAATTTACACAGCTGTGATTGTGTGTTCTTTTTATTAGTTTAACCCAAAGCTCTGAATACTAGTCGAGGTGTGTGCAAACACGCACAGTTGCCGCCGTGTTTATACGCGACAGAGAAATAAATTCAAACATGGCCCAACACCGACACTTTATTGCTTATTCAATCAATGCTTACTCATTATGGCTCGGTTCCATGATTTTATTAACCTTAGAACTGCTTTTTGTACTACATAAAGGATGACCTATATTTCCATAATATAAACGATTAAAATGTATCATGTAAGTAAATTAAAATTTTGCAAACGGTTGAAAAAAAGTCGTTTAGATTAAAGGAAAATTAATTTCAATCGAATACAAATATTTTATCTACCAATCGATAAAAGACATCTTAATGTCATTTACTACAATATATTATATACAGGAACGTTTATTTAAAACATCGAAACGTTAAAAAAAAACAAACTATACATACACAAAGGCGGAACAACAATGTTTGCAGTGTAAACGGAGAGCACGCCAAAAGGTGTTAATACATTCTCCAAATGGGGACCTGTGAATACGGTTGCGCAACAAACTTGAATCGGACACCAGCAAACATCCCCCGGGCACCGTTCGGTCGGGCCCCGCGTCGCGTCGCACGGCGCGCAGTGCACCCTGCGGGCGAGCGCGCCCGGTCCAGCCGGTACATGGCGGCAGTCGAGCAGATCGAGCGGCATCAATAGCGGAACTGGGCCACGTGCGACCGCGTCACACCGTTCAATTGGTGGCACATAAACTACTACAAAAAATAATAGCACCGGAGGCGGAGAGCAGCCGCCGAGCGGCGAGGTCCAATGACCCAAATGGTTCGCTACTCGGCCGCGGAGACTAACGAAAGAAAAATCGGCCACCGGTCCGCGCGTACCGTACAGCGCCACCGCGCTCTTTGTCTACACTACGCACCAACCAACACAGATACGAAACGATCGCAAATCAAGACATTTGCACGCGCACGGTGAAAGGTAATCATTACGTAAATATTTAATAGTACAATTTAATACTTGCAAACGATTTTAATAATAATAAACACACATATTTATCGAGTGTTCATCGTATTGACACATGTGAATGTTACATTCGGACAGCTATTCTTCATACATACGGAAAACGGTAATTGATTACATAAAAAACATTCTATTCATTAAAAGTTCTAGTTGTTATTATTCAAACACGGCATGGACGGATTTGAAATCATTCGATCACAATAAAATAACATATCGCACGTACACCGCTGCGGAGATTGAGCAGCGAGTCGAGCGCTAGCAACACGTGTCGCGCCAGGAAACGTGAATCTTCGCCAACAACAATGAGACGGCGCAAGAGACAAGTACGCGCGAGTCACGCCGATATAAAACATCCTGCGTCCACAAAAGGCACCAATCAGGCGCGCTGCCAAACCCGAACGCCGATCGAAAAACAAGCGCACAGAACAAAAACAAACAAGGCTTGTTTATTTTTTTTGTCTCTCTATTAAAACGTTTTGAGCCATATTAAATATATTAGTAATGACCACGGCATTTTAATCTTACGCTGTAAATGGCACTCTCCGTGAAACCTGATCCGGCGCGAGTCCGCGGCACAATCTAAACAATTTATCAAAACAGCACCTATCTATAAATGGACTTCCTGGAGTCCAGAGATTCCTAGTTAAATTTTACTTCGCCTCTAGGTATACAGATAGGTAAGTAAGATAGCAATAGCGAAATGTAGCAATACACACTAACTTAAAAGCTGTACCAGGAGGCGTAACCGATGGAGAAACATACCGGTACAAGAGCATTTCAGTACGGTTGATTGATGCGCACTTGTTTCTCGGTAATTACGCTACATTAGCTGGCTGGAGGTGGAGATGTTCCGTATTTCAAAAGGTAACGCAATAATGACCGAGTTGAGACTAACGGTCACCATTAATCATCGAGGTCATGATCGGTCATATACTAAACACGTATGCACGTGAGCACGTTGCTCGATACCGATTCGTCATCTCGTTCTATTTCACTGATTGTGTTGACGTCACGGAAATGTCATTGTCTCCTCTTTTTGTAGCCACAATCAAAATCATGTCCACTTCACACACAAGGAAATCGTTAAATGACCTCTAGCTCCTTTGTGTTAAAAATGTAACATGATTTAAGCATTGAGTACAATAATAACGTAATATTAAATATAACTAATCGTATGATACGAAGATATGGGGAACAAAGACTCATCAATAAAAACGTATTTAAATAAAACGTAGTAGGTAAGCAAAAACTAAAACACTACTAATCGGATAATATACTAAATATGAATGTTTAAATTACAATTTTGGAGGATAGAATAATTATAATTATAAAAATAGTAACATCACGCCTGTAATCTCCGAGGAGATAGGCAGAGAAGTGCGGTTAACATCCACATTTCTCTAGTTACGTTTACGTCCTACCGTGGACTAGGGCTAGGGGCTTTGCCTAATGCCGTACGAACCTATGCTCCTTGCCACTTCTAGACATTCTAAGTCAGAAATATCCATTACCACCCGACCCCGTATTGATAGAAACAATCTTATGTTCAGCGGACACATCAAGACGCAACGCAGTGAACGAACACGATTTAAAATTATTTGCACAGTCCTTTGCACCACAAACATATCAAATCGATGCACACATTTAATTATATTTAATAAAGCCTTGTATTGACCTCAAGCGGGACAGGAGAAATCAGTCCGTCGACCTGCATTAAAATACCTTTCCCACAAAGACGTGCCCGTTGTGCTTCCGAGAAGACAACAAAGATCCTGTGCGAGTTGGTGACTCACGCGCCGCCGTAGAGCCTCCATTCCAGACAAAAACACTTCTCGTTTAAATAGAACCAAGCAGCCCTCGCCCGCGTTGTTACTGTACACATAAGAACATAATCATCCATTCAAGCTATCTTTCTTAATGCAGTGTCAGAATCATGACGGTTCGTAAATGGGACAAATCTATCTTTAGACAGATTAAGCTAGGTGTTTGCCCCCGCGACGGGCTCATGAGCGCCAGTAATTGTCAATTGGCGGCGGCTCTGTGCCTGCTACCGATGCCGTTAGCGAGACAGATATAATTGGGACAGAAAGTTGAGCGCGCGAGGGTACTGTTCGATTCCTCGAACGGGCGCGCGTAGGCGTCGCCACATCGCAACCGCCCGTCATCCTTCGTACACCGAATTGCTCGTTCCCATAATTTATATTCTGGGTCGGCGTCACACTTATGATGGCCGATTAGAAAGGTGATCGCAATTGTATTGATATGTAAAACGATTCACACGTGGGTGGCCATGCGATATTAATTGCGGAAAAAATAAAAAACTCACGACATTTACAAGCGCTTAGCAACGTGAAAGCATTATAATTATTAATAATATATGCGACCACCCGCCGCTCCATAATTCAGATAACACGTCTCGATTAAGGCTCGATATCGTATTTCCAGGTTTGAGAGTACAAAGTGCCCAGGAGATAGGCACTGCTGAGTCATTGGCGTTTATCATACAACAGTCATTATAATGTTTTTCATATATTAACGTTGTGTGAATAAAGAGAATGGCATGTTATATGGATATATTTTACAATTAATTATTACAGTTTTCCTAAGAATTCTCATCGGCCCTTATGAGTGATCTGTGATACAATTATGTACGTGCGTACAATGCATACCTAATTATTTTTTTATAATTTAATTAGTTGATGAGGTTCATTCGATGGCCCCGTCATCGTTAACACCTGCGGCCCGCGGGCCACGCAGTAGACGTGCGAGTAAACAAGGGAGCGGTGGCGACATAAGGAAGAAAGTGAAGGACTTGGATTTTATTGCTTATTTTTATAGTTTTCCGCTCCAGCGAACTTTCGACGGCTCCATACTCAGTCGTTTTATTAAGTTACAGAGACAGACATAAACTTTTTTTGTAACGTTTTTAAACGTACCTAATCGGTGCAAGGCTTTGACAATCTATTCATTTCCTGGTGAACACGTAAGGCGCAAAAAAACATGCAACAACTTTGTGAATGTTCCAAGTGCGCACAGTGTTGTGTGTTTAAAAATGTCCGAATTGTTTTTATTCAAACTGGAAGTAATGGGAGCATCTCGCGGCGCGGCAAGGTCGCGACTAATTTATGACACCAGACGGAAACGTTTTAGCGGAGAGAACTTATACTTGCAATACAATTGACGGTATTTCCTTATACGCAACACAATACAAATGGCACTACAGATTACCGTAGGTACCCCACTCTCATCTATCGTTCCGTTGGTGGCTTTCGCTTATTAATATACTTCTTTTGATAAAAGGGAAATCATGTCGGGTGCGATGACAAATGACTGCGGACAACGCGCAGCGGAGGTGGACAACGATCAAGGTCACGGGGCGCGCTGCACATCGGAACGGGCAGCGTTCGAAATCAAAAGTGATCGCGGCCGCGGCCGGCGCGGAATATGTCGGAATTGCGTAAACGGAAAGTTTTAGATGGTTACGTGTTAGGTGAAATTAAACTCGAGATACGACCGAACAGAACAGGTTGATAACGACTGAGAACCTGTCATGTTGTATTGGCTCACGAAACTGTTCAATCTCAAAACTGGCTGACGACTTAAAAGAGGTATGTATAGAGCCAGTTTGGGGCACACGTATAATTGATTACATACATAATTATATAACAAACATAGCATCATGTCTGTAATATCCCAAAGGATGATCAGATAAAATAGAGTACTCCTAATTTACACCAGCTATGTCATGCCGAAACCGGGGGCATGTATGAAAAGAGTTATGAATGTGAAGGAGGCGCGGCAGGTCTGTAAGGATGGAGATATTTAGCATTTGGTAGGCACAGAGCATCGCCCTCTGCCTATCCCTAAGGGACCTAGCGTGAATATGTGTGTGTTTCCTACTTCCCGTGGAATAGGAAATGAGCCTCAATATAGAAAAACCTAACAAATACTTACCAGAACCTCCTACTCAACAGTACCACTTGCAATCACTAGACCAACGGAGTAAGATAGCGTCAATAGGGAAGTCCATGTAATAATTGACAAACCGATTTTAATGCAAAATTTCAGTATCTAATCTGCAGGAAGTCATTTCACTATCGGAAAGGTTAGTGTTAATTGTCCTTCACGGTCTCGGGTGTGTGCGTGTCGACGGGAGTGTTAAGGTCGCATATGATTCGCCACAAGGAAGCCTCGTAAACGGGTCCGAGTCATTAAACACATACGAGATAAAAAAACACACACACGACCGAATTATCGCAACAAGTGGGTACAGTTATTGGTGTTCCGAATCGATAGGCGATTATATTCCTACATGAGTTATGACTTAAATCGTCCACCGAGCCGGTCCCAGATAAATACTTCCGTGAACGGACGAATTACCGAAAGATCGTTCGCGGTGTTTTAGTGCGGCGACGCCTCCATCGATTTCCGAACAAATACGTGGGCGGGCGATGCATTGCAGCTCCATAATCGGAGGACCTTGTTTACCTACTTGTCTTCCCTTCGTTATGACCGATATCGACGGCGAGCGACGATCTCTCATTAAACTCGTTCCAGTTCAGTAGAAGCCGCTGCAGAAGAAGTTAAAAGTCGCATAACCGGCGTGCATATATGAAGAGATGATGAATATAAGAGAAACACGCGAGAATAGAAATATTTGGCGTTCGATGTTGTGGTGTAATGTGGTCGTATAATAATAAAAATATTGCGTCGAATAGACACAACAAAATCATTTATTCAATCAATATTAGTAACATCATTTATTAGGAAAATCATTTATTCGATTATACATGCAAGGGCAACATCGTTGAACACAAAATATATCTATAACCAAAACTTATTCCGTAAACGTAATACGAGCCGCGTCGAATGCCGGCGATGGTGCCAACGTTACAGCCGCACGCATATGCAAGCAAGCAAGCAAGCAAGCAGTAGTGGGTAACTTACAGTATTTTTATTTTGTCAAAAAAGGCATCGAATGACTGCCGATTAGCATAATCGACTAGGAGCCGTCGCTGTTTGTCTTTATTTAGAGAGCTTAACGTATGAACCAAGAACGTATGAGTGTAGCGGCGCTGAATAAATTTTCAATAAAATGTCATATTACAATGCTAATATCCGCGCAAGCGCGTCGTAGTTGAAACATTCAAGTGTTCGTGTAATCTCTTTAATCGTATGTATGCAAAGTGCGGCGCGACGCTATGGTCAATGTCGCGGCCACTACACACGGCCGCGGCGCGCCTAACGAACAAAGGGCGGTCCACGTACCACGGGCATGACTCAAAAGCGTGCCCGAGTTTCAACCGCGCCGCTTCCCGGCCACAGCGCGGCTGCCCGCTAACACGCCGCACGGGCAACTCATGTGTTACTAATCAAATAAATAACATTCGTCTCCCATGTACTGGTCGGTTGTTGCCTTTGAACACGAAAACACGCCGAGCATCAACAAGTTATTCCTATTTAGTACGGTCAATTTTAAGACTTTATTTAAATATATTCCACCTTACGAATAGAGAACAACATATAAGTTAAATTGCTTATAATGAAGTTTTATTTTAATAATAAATACTCAAAGAGCAAGTTGTAAAATTTTACATTCATTTATATTCAGAATAGAATTTCGCTTTAGGACGCTACCAATTACCGTCCCACTGTTGGGCACTGGTTTCTATGGATGTGGTGATTTTATCCAAGTTCCAATATGGTTAGACCGACAAAGTGAGTTTGTGATCAATGTTGGTGATCTTATAACTATAAGGACTCTATCCTTAACTATAGTTGTAAGGTTGTTGTAGGCAAATTTTTAAATGTAGAAGAACGTCCAGTCTTTAAATCTAAAGATTATCTTGCAATTGGTGTTCTCTGACTAACCCGTTTGAGATATGGCGTGACGACGTAATAAAAACAATTTTTCTAAGAACGTAACCACATAATAATAATAATACATCATTAGCGATGACCCGGTCGTAAGACGAAATATTCCGATTATTTGACGGGCAGTAAAAAACCGTGGGCACATTCGCGAGCACAAGACAAAAAAAAACAGTTCGAAAACTGTCTTCGTCAATTGAGGTTAACACAATCATTTGCGAATGATGAGTCAAGCGGGAGACGAGCTAACTGTATCGTTCTATGTACCCACCTACCTACCTACCACCACCAGCACGCTCCGGTTACCCACTTTTGCGGATCACATTACCTGCACTCGAAACCTCCGCGCGACCACTCATTGTCACCCACCGTGCCATCTCTGTGCTGAACATAAGTCGGTGCCGACGCATATCATCCGAGTAATTGATACGTTTAGTTAGTTATATGATGTGTTCACGCGTTCTCATGCGGGCTACGGTAATACTAACATAACCTCGCACTTGCATATCCCCGACGTGGTGGTAGACAGGAGAGTGTTGCATGTACGCTTTTCACCAGTTTGTACCATTATATGCCATAGAGTCCCTACTCTATTGGGATTGGCACCCCCTGATGAGCCTATTGCCAATGTTACAAATACAGTATTATTACTTACTTTTTGAAAGAAAAAATATTCTTGCAATTAAGTGGTGCAATATGAAAATAATATTGTAAATATATGTAAGTACTAATAAAGTGAATAGTTTAAAGGAATTGTAAAGTAAAGATTTTAAATTGAAACGATCACCACGAGATTGCTTCCTTCGCTCATTAACAATACACACTATTTATTTACACAGTATACGGTTATTATCGCTGAGAACACATCGCATTGTTTACCAACAGCATTATACATAAAAGGATAATATCTGTGCTTTAGCTTTGGAATATTTTGCCCCTTTTCATTGCGTTTGGAACGCATTAAGTCGTTTATTTAACTATTTACTTATTTCTATTAGAGGACGATGTATTTAATCATTTTAAATTGCTTAGATATTAAAATGGTAAAATTACGCCTATAACCCCAGAAAAGGTAGACAGAGGAGCCTAAGACGTTAGAACTCCCGCACTTTACCAGTTACATTTAGTTTCCACCGTGGCCTAGGGGGTGGACCTATTGCCAAACACCGGACACAAATCTGAACAAAGAGCCACTACTACTTTGAACTAGAAATTCTAAGCTAGAGATATCCAATAGTGCCTTCTCACGAACTGGCACCACTTGTTGCGCTCGCAACATTTTTACCAAAGGCGCATCTTTCCATCAACGTATATTAAAATATAGGTAATATTTTGCAATAGCATACGCCTACTGTATTCTTGTGATACAAGATTACATTTTAAACTATACTATAACTAACCAAATCGACTTACATTTCAAAAGAAAAAAAATAAACTTGGACGCGAAGGCAATTGTACAAACGAATCGATCATTTTTTTCGCTCCAATATAATAAACAAACAGCTAATCATCTAACAACCTTGTTCGTAGCGCAGTAGCGCGGCATGTAGACCTCAGTTGTTCATATGTCAGTCCAAAATAGAGCAGTGGCACGCCCGGCCGCAGTCGTCGCCGGCGCAGCGACAACTGGTTTCTCAATAATAACAACACAGATATACAATGTTTTATATAACACGGCATGTACAATAGCACAAATTAATTATCTAAGTAATGCCTGCATGACCCAGTTGTAACGTACAGATAGATACGTGGCTCAGCCTACGCAACCCGACATCGGCACAGCACAATGCTATATTGTGTGTACCTACGAGACGCTTCAATGCAATTATAAGAGTATGCATAAACATCTCGACTAAACTACCCTCGCACTCGCTGCTCCGAGCAATAGTTTTTATGCATATTGATAGAGCAAGGGGGTATCGTTGGGTTAATGACAATGTTAATGAATGGTTTTTAACTTGAAAATAAACACCGTGTATGGCAATAAGCTCACCTATGGCAAGGGATACCCGGTGGTGAAGAGTGTAACATCGTGGTGCTGAATCGTGGCAGTGTGCTAAATTCTTCTGCCTATCCATTCAAGGAAGTACGTAGGTGATGTTACGTTATGTGGACCCGGAAAATAGCAGAGCGAGGACCTTGAGCGAGGATGTTGCACCCCTTCAACATCAGGATCTCGGTCTGCTACTTTAAAGGTTCACATAACGTAACATCACCCTCACATTTCGTTGTCTAAGTACATTAAAGGAGTCACCAATGCGTTATTCAATCAATGAACATATTTACCTATTATTATTCGCTCAAATTTATAAATCTACACTAATATTATAAAGAGGAAAACTTTGTTTGTTTGTTTGATTGTAATGAATAGGCTCAAAAACTACTGGACCGATTTTA
>DWEI01002043.1:0-15180 GCA_018245875.1 Mysoria ambigua | reverse complement strand
CTGTAAGGATAGAGATATTTGGCACTCCGTGCTCTCTGCCTACCCCGTAAGGGACTCGGCGTGAAGATATGTATGTACTTTCTAAGGATACAAAGGTTTTAATTAGCTCGTTTAATACTAGAGTTCAGATTTTTAATAAAACCTAATTAAATCTCACCTGAAAAGAACCAGTACATATATTCTCCTTCAACTTTTCTTATATTTATTCCTGTTAACATTTGATTTTGTAATAAGTTTGTTCTCACATCATTGTCCAACACTTGGTGTGTTTATTATTACTATTATCATGAATAACATTATATTAAAATAATAATAATATTCGCAAATTTTGCCGATGCTTGGTAACGAACGGTTAAAAAAGTAATGTTTATAATACTCTTTTACCTTAACTCTTGCGTTAAAATTATTGAGCTGATCATGCCGGATCGATGAATCAACACGTTAATCCAACATTTCAAGATAGATTTTCCAGAAGATTCGTTTTATTAACTATAATTATACCAATAATCAAATTGTCTCTCTCATCTTGCATTCTCTATTAAATTAAAAAAAAATCCAATCTCTATAATTATATTCGTATTTGAATAATTCGTGTCGGAGTTTGTGAGAGATGTTCCATTTCGTGAAAAATAATGAGTGTCGCTCTACATTCATAAACATTAATAAGAATGTTAAGAAGTCGAGAAATTTTTCTAATTAAAATATCTCATTATCTTTGTCCAATACATGTATATTAATAGGCAATGTTCATTTCGCCCTCGAACAAACACTGAAACTTTTTCACAAACGTAAATTGTACGGTTTTTTTTTATTTCTTCAAAACTTTACTCATTTTCCTCGCAACAAATTTAATTCTCGGTTCGTTTGCATCATAAAAGAATCATTGCGAATTATCTATGTACATGCTTGCAAATGTAAGCGTACGCAAGTCCTACGCAACTACGCAAACTACGCAAGTCCGTGACCTAAATTTCGTTGGGTCCTCACACGTGAAGCTTACACACTGTCCGCGCGCGGGGCACGATACACAGAAATTAAATGCTTTAAACAAATGCTCCAGTTTTTTTTTAAGTTGTCATCAGTTCGATCCTTGTTTGTGGGGCCTAAACGCGATCAATAAGCGGTGCGCGACATGAGAAAGAAATATTTTAAGAGAAAAAACATAGGTTTTTCTCAACTTGTCGTCTACTGTGGGTCTGCTTTTCCGACTGAGTTTTCTTTCAACTACGAATTCAAATAAGAGACAATATGTATTAAAAGATGCTATTTCACAGTGTCCGCAGAAAACTGCAGCTATGTTTAATAAGAAAATATTCTACGCGCGTCAAGTTGATAAGTATATACGGACTATGTGCACGGAACTTTAGTTACACGAAAACTGAGAAACAAAATTTAATTGTGGCGCATTTTTACTTTGATATTTTTTGGTATTAACAAAAATCTTGCGCACCGTTGTTGGCGTAGCTCGGTTTCTGGTAATCTCGTGTTTAAAATGCGAGCCAGCCACGCTTCCAGCAGCCACGATTTTAAGCTATTTACGAGCTTAAAATATTATATGATTTGGTTTGATTAAATTTCGCTGCATCTCATGAAAATCCCACCGATGGATACGGGTCTCTACTTGCAAGCACCTGTTGTACAGAAAACCAAGCCGGTCCCGATACCGATTGATGAGAAATTTTACAGACGGTCAATCCAGCTGTTTGAAGGTTACAAAATCGGAACAAAAGCGTGGTCTTAGCAAATGTTATCTAACTGTATGTATCGAGACCAACGGGACCTGTCTTCTGAAGACCGATATTATTTCCCGACCAGTGTTATAATACAATATCAATACCATTGGTGTCTGTTGGTTGGTAGGTGAGGAGTCCTATTGCTGCAATAAGTGATTGACAAAAGTTCTGCCTACCACGTATAGGACCTGACGCGATGATATATGTGTATATATGATATTAATTGACAGATATATTGAATCTCACCGACTCAAAATATGATCGGTAAAAAACATTATATATTACATACTAATAAAGTATCCTAACGATGAATAGACGGATTCAGTTTAGATGGATCAAAGGGATGTATTGTAGGGTCGGTGAACTAATGTCCTTCAGCGCATACGTGACATTGTCCAGTCAACGTTCAGTCCAATCCTCGCGAGAGCCGTCCCATCATCGTTCGACTAGACTGTTGTCCTATTCGACGTCAAATATACACAGATGTTTGCCGCTGTGGACATTACAAATTTTATTTGATACCTCGAAGCGGCGATTAACGTTGTGGTAATTTTTTGTGTGATACGTACCTATGTGTTAAAATAACGCTAAGTTAACTCTTATTTCACGACGAATAATAGACTTACATTAATAATTTTCATTTCACCGTTGCTGTCATAATAATAAGTAATCCGCGAACGTACAAATATTTACCTTATTGTCTTCGCTGCTCGGAAATTGTCGGATAATTTCCTGACGCTCGGTTCAATTCAACGTTTTGCATTAATAACTTCGGAACTGCTAGAGTTTTTATCGAATGCCGATTTGTTGTGCTTTTTATAAAGGAATTACTGTAATGATAAATTGTACTTGTGCATCTTATTTACATTTAATCTAGTGGGATCCGTTTTTAATCGCTACGAATAAACATGCAAATATAAACATGTAGCGCCATCTCTTATCGAGTAGTGGAAAGTTCGTGAATCCTTCGAAGTTTTGAAGAATATAAATTGCAATATTGAATGTAAGCGTTTGTATTATTATGGTTCTAAAATTTATATTACCCTTCTTCATTAGTTCATCTATTAAATATTTTAATGTATTTTATTAACGTTAAAGGCGATGAATAATTTCAGATCTTCACTTTGTCTCTTCCTTACGTTACGACCTTCGAGCTTATTGGCTTTTTTCAGGGTATGACGATTTATTAAACACGCTCCTTTCTTTTCTTTATTAACGATTCAGAGAGGTAAACAGGCGGATCTGTTTTCTTTTCATTGTTTTCGTTCGCATTCACAATGTTATCTTTCCTTACCACTTAACAGGGATTAGCTATTAGCGTTGTTTCATATATTACGACGATCACATATTTTCTTTATTCTTATCGATCTGTTACACTGCCGAATTGTCAACGAATGACGGTGAACGATTTGTATAAAATTTCTTAAACGTATGAAAATTGTTAATGATACTGAAAATAACAAAAACGTCCTAAGTTCAATACTGAGAAACTTCTATAGTTTTCTATAGTTTCTGTTTTTTTAGATTGATGCTAATAGCAGATCTACTAATAACGTTTTTTTTAAAGCTGATATTGGGACTTGGTAGCCCGGTACCGGTACGTTATATCAATAGACCATCTCCACATTTGTACGGATACTGCACACTGTATAAAAAGTATTTAATATTAATTCGTTAATATCTCTCGCTTCATCCCCGGCCGTGGTGAAAGTATCCCTTTATACAGCTATTAGCGCTGTCATTTATTGCGAATCCCATATTTCGTCCATTGTTCGTGCTCACAGCGTGCTGTTATTGATTTCTACGTCACGATTAACATGTTTAGCCTCGTCTTGTTTCTCATTGTTTGGAATATCTGTTATTTATTGCTCTGCGTGTGTATGTGAGAAAGAAAATGGTTATTTATGAACGCTAACGTCGAGACACGCGCAGAGGCAATACGCGAGATTGTTTGCCCATATTTTAAGTTACATAATACATTATTATATTTACTGAGTTTTCTATCCTTTGATTTTTCTCGTGTTATTCTTTCATTATTTTTGCAATAATCATTATTATTAAAATGAAAGTCCTGAAATAATACTGTAGCACAGATATAACTATTGTATCTACTAACTGTTATTCCTTTATCTTCGTTGTACTATTTGCATTGTTATCCGTTTTCAAGGATGTCCTTCTATAAAGTTCCATTGTGTTATACTCTATTCTTTTGTGCATAAATGTTTCTTTATATATTCTTTTGATTTTTATTTGAGCTATACGGTATTATGCGATGATAGTAGACATATTTATATCTTTACATGTCCTTCTGACTATTGTTAATAGCGAGCGATTTATAAATTTAATCGATTCTGCTCGCATTCTTCATTAATTAGTGGTAAATTTTCACCAACCATTCCGTAATTCAGTAGTTCACTGCCAGTTGTTTAGTTAAATTGAACTTTGATAAACTTGTCGGATGATATCATAATGATTTATAAATTTCGAACCAATTTATTGGATTCTAATCATAAGCTTTACTATTTCGCACTGCAATAGTACAGTATTTCAAGCACTCAACTTCCTACAGTTACGAAAGAAGATGTCCAACGAATAGATATAAATTGATGACTGTAAACTTTACCTACACAAAATTGTTTATCGTTTCCATATTACTCTTTATCTACCGCATGCAATAAAATCTAGATAGCTACCATAATGGATTGGTTCCCTCAAAGTTTACCAACTATAAGATGTAATCCTTCATCTATCTTAATACGTTTAGTTCAAACCCCAACATCATTTAATGTCATCTCGGGCAATCGTGACGTTATCTCAACGAAGAATGTATGCAAGACAATAGGTTAAGTTTAATTACTTCCACATTTATCAGAATCCCGTTAGATGTCACGCAACTGATGGTTAATAATGATAAATCCTCCAAGAGAAACTTCAACCCTTAAGTAAACCGCTTGTTCGATAACAGGTTCTGACACTAGATGCCGCAACGCCAACCGCTCTTTATAAAGTCGCAGACATTCTAGAACCATTTTTAATGTATATCTCAATTGTATTCATTGTAGATATAAACTTTTTTGTACATATAGTTTTTAACGATAAAAATGTATAAGAGTTTCATAAGAGTAAATCGCTTATCGGTCCTCAGTATGACTGTCTAAGAGCAAATGGCAGCATCCAACGCGGGTACTTGCTTTAGCTCAACATGCTAGTTATTGACGACGTTCTAAATCACGCTCTATTTGTTCTTGATAGAAGTTGCAAATGCACTGACACATACAGTTTGTTTTGTACTTGTCAACTTTGCACTCTCCGATCTCTGAATATTGTTGTTTCGAATTTTTTCGTTTAAGGAATTGTTAGTTTCAGAGTAAAAATTCCCTTTATATTCAACTCATTCCGACTCGCTTACATATAGATCATAATAATGTGATTTTAGCCAAAACGAAAAATATTTAATATTTATCTTCTTCAGAGACTTCGATCCACAATCTTGTCCTTATAAAATGCTGGAATTTTTATATTCTGGGATGTGTAGTTCTTATAGAGCTATGGCAATTGAACATAATTGTTCTTTTTTAAACCTCGATTTTTTTATGAAAAATTATTACTGCTCCGAGTACGTAATTCCTTACTGTTGTTTATTTTAAAATATTCTTGAACATCAATTTGTGTTCTCGATATCATATAATGTCTTCCTAACTTTCTAAAACCCTGCGACACAAAAAGCAGAACCGTAACATAGATATATTTTTGTATTAGGAATATTCGAAGACAAAAAGCTACAAGAAAAAGTTACTTTAATATTTATGTACCACTTACTTTTGCTCGCAAGAAATATGTTCCATATTGAACTTTCTTATTTTATCTCTTTCTTCGTCTTCTATATGTCTGTGAGTATAATTAATTCATAAATTATCCACGTCCATGCAATGAACGAACCCTGGAAGTAATATTAATAGGACGAAATTATGTATTTTGGGTATTTTGTTTCTTTGTTGAAATATGTACGTATCAACGACAACTCTTAACTTACAAGGAAACAGAAACAAAAGATATCTTTATATTCATCAATATATAAAACATATCGTTCAACTGTTTAAAGACCGAAGGTGGTACATAAAGTTTAAATTTGAATTTCTTGTTTAGGGTTCCTCCTGTATATAGGTCAATAACCGAGCGTAACTGCTTTATTGGAACAAAAATGAACCAAACTAGACGACTGAAGAAGTCGAACTTCACTGACAATTTTATGTTAGTGTAAGCGTTGTCAGCTTTTCTGCAGCTCATGAAATGTTCTTTTCTTGTCATTGTTTTCTTCTTATAATTGCTTCAGATCTGCAATTTAATGAAACTTCTATCATTGTTATATTCTATTCTATAAGTTTTGTGATTATTATAACAAGTCTCATTGTTATAGAAAGAAAGATGATTCGACGCGATGCTCTTACTTTTTCGTTTTTTTCTAATTCAGATTCACTTTAAGAATAATTTAAGCTCGAGTTTCTCTAGATCCAGAGCCGAAGCGAAGACAGAATATTTTTGTTGTGCGGTTTGGTTTAGTTTCAATGGCTTCAATTCAATGGCCTTATATAACAAAAAATGAATGAAATAAATTTATTAAGCATTAAGGTGAATTTGTTTTCATAAAAATCTAATCAGATAATATTGTAAATGGATTTTAAATACATTTTTGAAGGCACCCTTTTTTGTATGTTTCTAATTCATATCCGCGTTTACAAATTGTTGTTTCATGTTTTCCGAATCAAATCAAACGAGACCTATTCCGAAGGGTCTGCCGCCGTAAGCACTATAATTTGCGCTGCACATTTACATATTTCATGAAATCTACCTTTCCGAATGGTGTTGCCGCCATCAGACTTATTTATGATCGGGAGTGAAAATGGGCATTTGCGGTACCTAATGGTGAAAATTTCTGAAGAGTTACGACAACATAGTAATGTTACTTCCGTGTTCCATTTTTTTATTTCGGAGATTAAATTTTTCTGATAATAATGCTAAAAAAATGTTTTGAACACAGAAATAAAATTAAAATTTATTAATACAATTGCGTGTCGGATCAGAGTAAGTATAAATTCCAAGACCCCGTGCCGGGATACAAGGTGTCTTATGAGGTGATTAAATTCAGCGCTGTCAGAAGGCAGTAGAGCGTAGACTGACTACACACAGCTAAATGCCCAGTCGCCAGCGTAGGCGGTGCTAGAAACTGAGCTCTTCGATCTTCGAATGTGATGATGATGATTATGTTTTTTGTGTTAGATTAACAAATAAAATTACAACGGTAAAAATTAAAATTTTCAAGGCTCCAATAGACGGGTAACGTTATCATAGACTTATGAGACTAATTTAGATCATGCAATTCATACAACAACCAGGCTACCATTTTTTCATCACTCACTATGATGTCACCAGCGATGAAACTACAATCGATTGAAAGACGCTGCGACGCATCTGTAGGTACGCTGGACCTTGTATGGACTGGATGTTGGAAGTTCTTTCGTTACATAACAGCAGTTTCACTGTTTATAAAGCTCAAGATAAAAGAAAATCAGGCAAATGATTTGACCACGAATCCAGATCTGCACGGATTACGATCAGTGGCCGATTTTGTCCCGACTTGCTCATTGTCGGTTGGGACGTTTAGATTTTTAATGTTCATTTTGATGTACTTACACATTACACTTGTATACTATACACTACTGTAGTCTGAAACGTTGTGCGTACTTAATAAGATAAAACGATTTGTATACTTTGCCGAGCGATATTATTTTTAATTAATATCTTATTACTTTTTAAATAGGCTTATTAAATAAAAATTCTGAGTAGGCGTCGTCTTTTTCAGGACTTCAGCAATTATCTTTCTCCAAATGTCAATTATCAAATATCATTTCAAATTCAATTCATTATTCAACACTTTTACTATAACCTAGTTATTTTCGTACATGTAATACTAACGGCGATGAACAAATTGATTCCATTCGAAATGTATGTATGACAAAGCATTTATTCATGAAATGTTATATTATTTTTAGAAATTTTGCGTAGATGTGTGTTAACGGAATGTGGAAAGAAATAAAGAAAATATACTGATCCGATAAAGTTTCCGAAATAAATAATTTATTTGCTTCCTTATTATATAATTTATATCTCGTTTCGTCCCAACATCTCGAGAAACGAGTCGGGTCAAGGTCGTTTGGAATTTGCATACCTTTAGCCTTAGGTGCTGTTATTTATTTAACACCGAGAGTGAAAAGTGTACCTTTTGAGGAACTATTGCATCTGCGTTGTGATGTCGACGAAGGCTGTATGAATCGCTGAAAAGTAAATAAATTTGTTCTTTTAATTTCGACGAATCCAATACTTTAAAGGAATCGCACCTTATGGGCAGTTTATGAAAAAAAAAAGGATTTTGTGGACTCAGATCAAAACATACTTAGTACATTTTGTTATAACAACTGACAAAATTGCTAGATAACGATTCGGTATAATGTTAACTTGATTACAAAACCTTATATTTGTACCAATCTTTAAAACTGTTTGTGTAATATTCCGTGTGGAGAAGTAAATTTATTACAGTCATAAGTTTTTTGTACATACATATTTGAAACGAATTGTTGGACAACTATCTGTACATCGGAGTATACTTGGCCACGGTGCGCCAGAGCGGATAGACAGAGATAAAAGTTACGGGCCAAGCGGTCTGTTGCATGTGTGTCAGGCGCCTGTCATGGTAGCTGAGTCCACGTTGTATATTGTGGATTTAATAGTCAACTTTTCATCGACGTCTCAATTGTACATTTAAATAGTGAACCAATTAATTTTTTGTCCGCTCGGATATAATTTTTTTAAGTTTGTTCTTTCTTGTTAATATCTTATATGTTACGAAAGGCGGACTTAGTCACAATATATTGTGATTCTCAACCAGTCAACCCAGCATTGAGTACAGGAATTTTATTTGCCGAAATGGCACTAGCGGTCTTGTTAACTTCATATCATAAATAAACATAGACAAAATTTGATTCAATTTCATTCGTATATTATATGTATAATATGTATGGCCGTTTTCGCTCGCTCCGTGCCTGTTCCGTTACACGCTCGCCCAGCGGACCGGTTTCAAAGATTCATCGCACGCCGGCAGCAGCGGCTGCGTTCTGTCTCACGGCATACGGTGTTACATTGTTAGGATTTATTTTAAGTAACAGCAACAATATATCGGCGCTTCTGTTTTATTAACGATCGATGTTATTTTTTACCCTCCTTCGGTGCTACGGTTGAAATTACGGGTTGTTTGTTGCTTAAGGTCGCGCAGAGGTCGCGGACGATTAGATTTCTTTCAATTAATATATAATGTCTAATGTATTAGAACAGTTATATTTGTAGTAATCGCAACAGATCAACAATTAATGTTGAAGCTCATTAACCATATAATTTGCTTTATTTATAACCAAATAATTTATTTATTAACAATAGAATTAAAAGAAAATACTAACAGCAAGAGCGATAGACTTCTTCATTACTAATATTTATTTTCCAAAGGCCAAAATAAAAACACCAAAGCACTCAAATTTCATTCATCAATGTTGCCAATGATTCACGGGTCTTAATTTGCATGAACCCGCACTGTCTGGACGGAACACTCCAACTAATAGACCCTTCAGCATCCAATTGAGTTACTAATTGAAGGCGAATTGGACATTGACTTATTATTATTTCCAGAGAGTGCAACATTCCCCCCTCCTACTCCAATCGTCCCGCCCACCCTTTACACTCAGTCAAGGTTATTGAAGTGAGTATAGAACCTGAAAAGATGTATACTCAAACAGATGTAGCTGTCCCTATCAACCTGCCTGACTAATCCGTCCTATAGTTTTGGTACTCTCACTTTGGTACGGTCACACACAAGGACACGTGTCCTCAATAACTCAATATTTCAATATTTATACGTGTCTATTCTTCACTCGAATTTGAACTTATTATTTTTTAACGTAACTTCACGCCTGTAATCCCCGAAGGGGTAGACAGAGGAATGCAGAACATTCCCACGATCCACCGGTTACGTTTACGTCCCACTATGTAGGTGGTGAGCCTATTGTCATGCATCGGGCACATATCCAGACTCCGAACCACTACTAGAAAATCGAACCCGGCACCTCTCGATTGGCAGTCGCATCTGCAACCAACACGACCAACGAGGCAGTCAATATGTATTATTTTTTATTTTGTTGGAACCATACTTTATGACGCTTGTATCACTTGACGGACCGAACTTGGCTGTTACACTGGCATTCATGAAATATTATCGAAAAAAAAAAACTTGTAATACAGGATCCGAAAATAACATTCGAAAAGTTATCCTTCCGGCTCACGTGCGAGCAAAAAGAACAACGGACGCATTAAAACACTCAAACGTACATCTTCATTAAATTAATTGCGTTTAACAAAAAATTAACGAGCAAAAAAATTTTGACGGGTTAATTAAAAAAAAGGTGAGCGTAAAAAATTTTAGGTGGTTCACAGACGGCGCGAAAATTTATATTAATATACTCTGCTATAATACATATAGCAAACTGTTAGGCAAATTAGCTATATGTGATTATATAATATATCTCTACAAATATGTCTTGCTATAACGAGATATGCTTCGTTGTGCCCGATCACGTGTTTTGACAGCGAGATGCGTATTCTAGCTGCGTGTGCGTTATTTGGGACATTTCTATAGAAAAACATATTGTAATAATCCTAGCTATAATAAATATTTTTGCGTCGTCTGTGACCACCTTAAGAGTCGATCGGTAGGACTCGAGCATAAAAAAACAAAGGCTCTACAAACATTGGCAAAGTAGCTATGACTCACATGTACTGCGCAAGCGCATGGTTCCATCCACTTGCTTGACTCATGCGCATATGAATTAATCACTAATGGCGTAACAGTAAATCGACTTGCCAGTTTTTATGGTCGTTAACGCTTTCGGTACTTTGATTAAATTATTGTTACCGGTCTGTTGATTTAACGGTATCGTTCATGGTCACCGAGCTGAAGGCGGCTGGTTCGATGCCTGTGTAGGACAAGTCTTTGTGGTATATGCGCGATGGTTTGTCGAGGTATGTTATGTCTTATGTTGCTATTTTTTAAGAAATATTTATATAATGTTCATTCCAAGTCACTCAAACACTCACGAATCATTGAATAGTAAAACATTTATTATTGTTGCGTATTAACTCAACAATATATTTTACAATAATAGGCATAAAGTAGCCGGCATCTATGCGTAGTCAGAGATATAATTGTTAAGTGCCCATACAGTTACATAAAAATTTACTATAGCAATTCAATCATCCAATTGTATCCAATACCTAAATTTGATGATAAAATAATAAATAACCTTTTCAAATAAAGAGTAAACTAGTAATCAATCGAAATTAGCACACAGAACCTGTAGGCTTGGGTCAACCGCTGTTTAGGTTTTGATCAGCGGTCAATGTCGGATGGGCTGACCGCATTCGGAAACGTCATTGGCACAGCGATGGGAATAAAAAGTGTTAGAAAAAGTTTAAATGTTTAACTTCTTCTTCTTGTTCTTCGTTTCAGTTTAAACAGAGACTTCAAACAGTGCACACGAACTCCGGCGAGCGGGGGCGCGCTTCGTGACTGAAGTTTTAAAAATTTTGGCATACTTCACTGTTTACGTTTTACAACTTTTTTGGCAACTCCACAGCCGCAAGCCGCGAACTCCAGATACAACTCACTCTCTAATTGTACTCGATAATTAAATTATTACTATTCTCGAAAGACCCACTTTTGCGCTCTCAATTCTGAGGTCAATGGCCAAAATTTTAGATGGTAGTATTTTTAACGGACTTGATTGTATACGCGCTGGACATGTTTATATATGATAGTCAAGTTTATAAGCGGTCGAATTAATAGATTAAATATTCAAGATTTTTCGAAACCTGCCGTCTTATGTAAAGAGAGTGGTGAACGGAGAAGAACCATGTCACTTTTGTAAAAGTAAAGCTCTAGGCATAAAGGCATTCGAAGAAGTACTCTCTGTCCTTCCCGTAAAGGATGTGTCGTGATAATTTTATATTTATACTGTGAAATATCATATGTGAAGAAGGTATAACCTTGCATCTGTTACAGTTTATGTTCCATTCATAAGAACTGGAAATAACATAAGCTTGTAATTTAGACAGGGCGTAATAATCAGGACTTAATTGAGACACTATAATTTGCAATTTAGAGTCAATGGTAATCTTAAAGGTCGTTTTAAACGTTTATTCTGGCACTGACGCTATATACATCCTCAGTCATACATTTTTTATTAATGAGGTTCGGTGAGCAATAATGAGATGCTTAAGCATCATTATTTTATAATCATAATCATTATCATCGTCATCCTTTTTAAGTCCACTGCTGAACATAGAGTTCCTCTAAGTGTTCTTTTTTCCCAGTATTATCACCGTCATCAATACCTTTTCGGAATAACTAGTTACATTAACCGCTTTTTTATTACTGTTTCATCATGTTTCCGTTAACTGTTTCAACATTAACTGCTCCCTTATCACTCGCAGCCTATTGCTTTATCGAGGTACGTCGTAGACCTCACGGTTATAACTAACGTTCTCCTAAACGGGGGCACATCTGATACGGTGCATTTCACGCCAAACTCTAATCAATTATGAGCAATACGAGAGACCCACTCTACTGAAGTCGACTCTTGTGGCCGATTGCTTCAAACGGTTCGAATTTGAGATTGACTCGACCGGCATAGAGCTAATAATATTTCGTTTTGCCCACTTTCACTGAACCACGCTTGGGCCACTTTTTAATGATTCGATTCGTTTTTTTTTCCGCATCAGCCATTGTATTTATAATGTTATTATCGTTTACAATTAATCTTTTTCATTTTATTTTATCGCTCCTCAGAGAAAAGTGCTGTACAGTAGGACCGTAATTAGTAGGGGAGACATTAATAATAATAGTTATTGTATCGTTAAGTCAAGTCCCGTCAATCAAATCAAAGACGTGTCTCATCCATGCGTACGCGAAGTGCTACTTTTACATGATCGTCATTACTCACCATTGGGAATCCATTATAACCATTAATTACCCTTCTATAAGGGTGTCGTTTAATTGTAAACGCTACTCTCATTCGCCCTCGTTTAGCCCCAATGATTAATCCTATCATGGTAATTGTTAAACACTCGCAAAGTACCTTACCACTTGTCACGGAGCGCGCAATAAACAACCCAATTACGGTCGCTGAAGACAGAGAGCACGGCGTTTGTGCGCGACCCGCCACGCTTTACGTTCTGGTCATATATATAGTTAATAAGCGAATATATGGAATTAGAAAGATATTTTGATAAAGTAACTATTTTTTTTTGATATCGTTTGATCGTAACTAGCTGAATGGGCTTGTGCTCAATGCCGAGACTTCAGGAGGTCGTAGCCGAACGATATTAAAACAAGTTAAAAAATGGAATTGGTTCCAGTCGAAACTGGTTATAAATAGTTTTTTTCCATCGTTTATTAGACAATACTGACTGTTAAAGAGTTAAAGAGCCTAGTAGTAAATATTGGAATTATATCACTTTTAACACGATCACTTTAACTGATTTCAGTATGAGTATAAAGTATATTTTGACATGTAAATTGTCACTTTAAAGTTTTTAGGTAAGCGATCAAGCTAACAATTCGCTCTCTATACGCCTAGCGCGTAATTCGGCGCACAGAATCAGCAGAACTGGGTCGAGCTACAAAGAGAAGCTTATGAATTCCGCATCGTGTAACAAAATACTATTGACCTGGCGTTTCAGACAATGGGGCCTGTCTCTTTGCTACGTGTCGCACGCTGTCATGCTACCACTCGTCTAGAGAGGTACATCTAATAACAATTTAATAACCCACTATTGGGGAATAGAGTCAGGTTAAACTGCGTGCCTGCGATGGATCCGATTATGTATATAGTAAATAATAGATTAAATAATATCACACTTGTATTGCCCCGAAGGAGTTGGCAGAGGCACTTTTTAAATTCAAATTCGAATGGCAATTATTCGAAATAGATTCTTTAGGACACTTTTTGTACGTCTAAATAAAACTACCACCGTATTGGAAAATTACTCGACGTGACGAAAGAAACTCACCTGTTATGTGATATGTCTCACTATAAAAAATATAATTAAATGTACTTACAAAGAATCATAAATTATAGACAAGCAACTCATTTGAAATGAGGTGGTGAATTAGCCTCTCCGATCTCCGAATTCATTCCCCATATCTATTGCCACCACTATCTCGCACAGACTAATGCTACGTGAAATAGTGCCCAATGAAATGAATTACATCATATATGAAATTTCCAGATATCTTGTTAATTTCTAATAACGAGCCTAAAACACGCCTGTAACCTTGTTAGGTCCTACAGATACCGTTTGCTGCAAAATGTAGAGCTAGAAAACTTTACGTACACTTAATGTAGAGTTAACGGTGAATTTATATAATATTCTTTTTGTCCTTATAGATCTAACTGGCTTTTGTGTATTTGTGTATCTCTTTGGACTCATACGCCTTACTTTGACACATCTGACTCTGGAAAGCTTCGAGGCTTCCTACTTGTCCGACAGCTGTAGCTGACCTATTTTGTAAAGTCAGATGGACCTCGGTCTCCTTCAGCGTCGATCTACATTCGCATTATATATCTGTTTTGTGAAATACTTTAAATAAAAATAAAAATACTTCTAATTCTACAAAATTACGAAACGTTTCGTTTCGTTTCGTTTCGTTAATTCTACAAAATTATTATGTACGTTTAAAAATTTATCAAGGAATGTTTTCTTTTCCAATTTAAGTTATCTTATTTATTTACCTGTCATACATATCAAATGTATAATCACGGGAATGTAGGTCGGTAACAAAATACTATTGAACGGACATTTTAAGAACAATAGCAGCTATCTTAGGTATTGGTTTCATCGTTGGCTAGAAGCGAAGGGTCGAATCTTATTATTAATACATCGTCATTTACGAGGTTGGTGGAGAGGAAATACCATCAATTGAATATGCATCACGTTGAAGTGGTTTTTCTTTATATCTATAATAAATACGACTGTCAGTGCCAATGTATATAACTTCGGCGAAGAAAGGGGCTAATTTATCGCTAATAGCTCGCTGTAGGACAACTAGGTTAGGAACAATGGGCTATCTTCTGTTGAACTCCGAATTTGATAACTCGTGAGAAGCACAAATAATTGAACATGATACCGCTTTGTGTTGGTTCCTGACGGCTCGTATAGTTATTATGTTTATATAAATAACTCTCGTCATCTCTTTGGGCGGCCGTTGAAAAATTGCAACTCTTACTGAGTTTTTATCGCTAATTAAATATTGGTTTAATAAATATCCAATATTATTTCAGTGTTATAA
>DWEI01002042.1:0-15180 GCA_018245875.1 Mysoria ambigua | reverse complement strand
CCGGTGAATCGTGGGAATGTTCTGCATTCCTCTGCCTACCCCTTCGGGGATTACAGGCGTGAAGTTACGTTACGTTATATGTGTTACAAAAATATTTAATAAAATAACAAAATTAATTATTAACGTTTTAATTGTCAATGTGAGAAATACCAATATATGTATGTATATAGTCTATGGTCAAACGGTAACCAGAGCAGTCCTGTCTATAGCTTTTTATGCCCGAGCGCGACTTCCTATAATTATGCCTTTGAATAAAAAACCCTAAGGTTCATTCTACACTGGCATTTTCTCGGCGCCGTTAACAATGCAAATAAAGTAGAACATTTTTTTTTATTTCTACGCTCTTCCAGATCTGTACGTCCAGCACGTCTGTAACCCTAACACCTTTTTACAGCACTGGCATAGAGTAGGATTTGTACAGAGCTTTCGTATAATTAAATCAATTATATTCAAACTTAGAGTTGAATGAATTGCAATTTTCTATTATTTGACATTAGATACCTTATAGTAGACCACCTTATTGAACAAGAAGACGAAGAACAATAGTCTCTTTCATTGAGCTTTCCTGCCTCTTCAGTTTTCACCGTCCAGTGATGAAGCTTTGAAATATAATAGAGCTACCACAGAAAACAATTAAAAAAAAAGGAAAAAAAATTCCAATGTCCATACGGTGTTCAGAGCGGCTTAGTACTCTAAAAGCCGCATTCATACGTCCCAAGTGCCATTCAAAGGGAATTCACTTTATCGTCTTATTCATGATACCCCCAGATCACACGCGCTGCGTACATTGGCCCCGTTTGTTCAGACTAACATAGCCCCACATAAGCGAGCAGTGTTCCCGTCCAGACGACATTTGTGTGCGGTTCATGTGTATACGCGTTTACGTAAACCAACGCGTGGACTAACGCCTCGAAACGTTAGACTTAGGAGTGCAGTACACTCCCACGCTTGACCAGTTACGTTTGCGTCCGTCCAAGGGAGGGGTGGTGAGAAGTATTGTCATACATCGGATACACGTCCAGACTCCGAACAAGTAGAAAATGTAAGTTAGATAAAACAAAATGACACGATACGGTTCTCACGAAGTTATTACCTTCAACCCTATCATCACAGTTGGGCACAGATGGACATTCTCGGAATGAGAGTGTCAAGGCAGTGGTCCGCCGCGATGGTCAAGTGCGAGCTGATATTGTCTTTATGATGTACATAAAAAATATTATTTTTTTATTTGTCTTGTTTGTATCTTGATATTAAAACAATAATCGCGTTATACACATGCAGCAATGATGGCCAATGACATCAACTCATCTGCTCATTACTACTGAGGATATTAAAAACGTGTCGCATATCAATATTCGAAAACTTTCACAATTACTTGACGTGTATCATACGTTAAACGCCACGCCGCGTCCCTTGCGGGATAGTCAGAGTACCGAGTACCGAGTATCGTACACGCTCGCAAGTTTCCGAAACTTAATCTGTTGCTATTCCACCTAGAACGTTCATTGCGATAATGGAGTAATGTTTGTTGTTGGTGTCTTTAATTTAAATTGTCTCGTGTTTATAGATCGCATAGATGTGTGCCAACGTGTTGAGCGCCCATGCGTGAATCTCTCGAGATCACGGTCAACTAGATAATTTTATATCAATGAGACTCTGTTCTGGCAATTAGAATCGTGGCGTTCAATGAATGATTTTTTCATACTCTCTATGGTTTCTGGATTCAAATGCTAACGCGCACCTTTTTATAGATATGATCTACTTTGATATCTGATTATTAAATTAATGATGGAAATGCACACTACAGAGGTGTTCGTCAGTTCTTTGCGGTACGTTAGGTCTGCTAGTCCTAATGTAGCGTAGCAATACACTATGGTCTTAACGGGTCGCATGCTAGGTGAAATCTGGTATCTAACAATTATACTATAAGAAGGTTCATAATTGATACAAGAAATAAAAAATATGTTTATAAATTACAAAAATAATATAAAAAATGTTGATAAATATTTAAAAAAATGACAGTGATATAAATAGTTAAACCTATATGGTGAAACGTGGGAACGTCCTTAACTCTTCTTCCCAAATCTTCGAGGATTACATGCGCGATGTCCGATGTGTGTATGATATAAGTAGATGAGAAGGCGTTAAACAAGCAATTACTTAACGCTGGTGGGCGAGCATGGTACCAGCTGGACACCCACTAGACAATCAAGGTCCCTAGTGGTCGTGCCATCGTCAGGGTCTCGAAACATCTTTGATACGTTTCGTTGTTTTTTTCCGACATTTTCATCGTTCTACCGTTGGGTCATGGATCTCATTTCAGGATGAGAGGGTCAAGGTCTAATTCTACCACGCTAGCCAATTGCGGTTTATATTCATAATGGCTGCTGTACAGTGTGGCAACCATTAATTAATTTAGTGGATCGCGAGAAAGCGTTTGATAGAGTGTAACATAAACAATCATTCGATTTTTTTGTCTATATAAAAATTCTAAATTGTATAGAATCCCTCCCACTTTGAAGGTCGTAAGGAACAATTTCAAAGCATCGGACATAAGAGAAGGAATGTGACAAGGTTGGCTAAAGTTAGAAAATTTAAGGGACGTGAAAATTGATTAACTTCGCTCAGTTTTATTGGCTGGTGTAACCATTGCGAATCGGTTTTGGCACTGGACAAAATCGTTCCTAGAATAATTGTATTTTACAATGTAATTTATAGAGAAAATGCACGAGATAAATTTTAGTGACAATCTATAAATATTGATATGTATCTATGCATGTAATACGAAAAGTAAGCAAATATAGGGATATTTAGTATTATGTTCTCGCTGCCTATCTGCTGCTGCAAAATGTATACTTTTTATACGTTATAGGCTAGCATTTAGCTATTTAGCAATTATGTGGCTTATGATATAGCATGTTTACCTAACATAATGCACGATACAACTTTCAGTTCATTATGTTTTAAGAAAGTCATTTCGTTAAATTTGTAGAAAGTCATAGAAGAGTGGCTTAGAATTCAGCTTGCAATGTCAGGGGGGCTTGGGTTGAAGAGGTTCTTTCAAATTTAAACTTAAAGTAGGATCTGCTGTGAGGATGATGGAAAATATTTTAACTCAACCTGTGTACCATACAATTCTTTATATTGTTTTCTGTGGTATGTCCGGTTTACTAATTTTCAGGTGCCTAGAGATAGGCTACGTTATAGTGAAGGGTTAAGCCCTATTCGTTCTGAGAGCGCCGAATACACCAGTGGAACGATATAAGGGTTGGCGAAGAACCAACTTATGTATTTTCATATGACATTTCCAGAATTATGGCTATAAGTGACATATATACACGATTGAAATATTTATCAAAGTAACATCACTATGGTTTACTCACACTGGTTCACCCACACCATAGTTAACCCACGCTGTGATTAACCTACGCTATGGTTAACCCACACTATGTGTTTTTATTGAAGACCTTCTATGGTCACTTTATTTCTTCATTTACTGATAAAATTATAACCTCCATCATAGCTAATAATAGAACGCCCTTAAAATTAACAAATACGGATTCTTATGTTCTTTACGTCCAAAAATAATTCGTAACGTTTGAATGTTTGTAACTCTTCAAATTTTTATTTCGATCCCAACTTTCTTCATTTCTGCTCTTTAAAGAATTACTTATAAACTCTTTTTAATGAAAAAACTTATAAGTAATAAAACAACATCAATATTATGTAAGTCATAATTTTGAAATTATATGAAAAACCTTAATGATACAAATAATAAGTTTGAGAGTATTGTTTATTAGGTAATACATATTCAAAAACTAGCACTAGTAAGGCACTTCTAGTACTCTTTAGAGTTATTGTATTTGTAATAATGTACTATTGTTTACGGGAGTTTGCGTATCGGATGTTATTATTAGCATAAACAGGATGGTAATAACGTTATCGGTGAAATTTACGTAGTGGTCTAGAACACTAAGCATACGAGCTAACTTGTATAGAAATCAGCTTTAATTAGATGTTAGGAAACAAATGATAAACTGACTGACTGTATACACTACAATTAACATTGTATTCTGTCGATGCCGTAATCTGTACTCTAAAAAAAATTAAAAACAAAATATTTGTCGACTTTTATAGAATTTGACAAATTTCAACGTATAAATTGACTGTTAGAGTAATATAATATGCTACCATTAATGGGAGTCTCTATTACCGTAATTTTAAAAGGTCAAACATTACGATAATCAATTGTAAACAGCATTATAATCGCTCTAAACTCTATACATATTAAAATTTAATAAAAAACGTGGTATTTTATCAGCCCATAAGCTAAAGAGTACGAGTCAGCTTTTATATTAAAATAAAAAACATTACAAATTAACTAAACATATAAAATATATGTACACAGACTGTAAAATATTTTTTTATATAATCTGTACTATGGCCGGCGAGATCGAATATTCGTTTGAAAACGTGTCTCAGTACCTGACCAGCAATGAAGTACACGCGTATATACAACACGATCGCGATAATTTGACACCTGGGCGATGACGTCACAGGGGCTCTTCCGCATAGCACGTCAAAGCGGTACTGTCATACATTATAATATACCTTAATAAATCATCACGCGTGTATGAACAAAGAGAGTGATTAACGTAGAAAGCACTCCAGGCCTGTAAGGACAGAGAATATTTATCATTTGGCGCCCTTTTCTTACCCTGTAACGGACCCGGCGTGAAAATATAACAACGAGCATCTTAGTAAAATATGATTAACAATTGTATCATGTTCTCGTGCACAGATTATTGATTAATTGTAATCGTAAATTGAGTCTGCAGAGTGTTATCGGCTACTAGTAATTATGGTTGCTATTTCCGTTTATCAGTCGTTTTATAATTCGAATTGATGTTCAATTTGAATTTTCTGACATTCCAACAAACTGATCTCTTCGGTGAATGACGAGATGGAAACCTACGGATGTTAGGCCCAATTCGATTCAATTTGATTTCATTTAGATATGTTACATTACCTGCTCGTATTTTACATCGAATCATTAGTTTCCCGTTTGTAATTACTTTAGTGTTTTTTTTATGTTACAAATGCACAAAAGTATGAATGTTTGTAATGTCGAACTTTTTGTGAAGCATTACAAAAACGTACCTACTCGTAGATAATTGAATTTTGGATGAATGTTGCGAAAGAAAGTTCCGGCACATTCTGGAAAAAAAACAACCTCAATACTGACAACAAACTAGTCTCTACAAGACGTGCAGTAATATCAGAAGAAAATACATAATTTAAACAAAGAAACGAGTGGAAACCAACGCGTAATCGTGAATGATTTATACCTACTGACAATCATTTGCATATTGTTGCTGCAATATTAATGTCACTCAGAATCTTAATGTTTACACGCGACAGATACATCTACATGATCGTATGAGTCATCGGCTGTGTTATTTCTCATAACAATCGTTCCCTGATTGCACAGTTGGTGAGTTACAAAATTGGGTCGCCAGTTAGTAGGGCTTAGGGTCAAAAATTGTCCGAGGGAATTTTAGTGCGAGCGACTCAGTAGCGAGTTAATATTTCACAATATTATCATAAGTCAAGGGGCCGTTCGTGTTGAACTATTCTTTATTTATATTAACTTGATGATCGAGATTTAAAATATGGTATTACTTTTACATTATTGCGTTCATGTTTTTATTGTTAAGACGTAAACACCTTTGGAGACAAAGTTCATCGAATTACGTTCACAAATTATATTAGTAATACAGCAAATATTATCATAATATATCGCTTGTGTTACCTCAAGCGGTGGGCAGAGGTGTGTAGCACTCCCACTGCAAGACATGTTATAGGTACGCCTTAATTAAGAATGCGCGTATTGTGACACGCTGAGCACAATTCAGACTTACTGATAATTACGAATCAGTGAAATAGAATGGTATTTTGTACGAGTCTATTGACTTATACGTATATTTTATACACTTGTCATAAAAATAAATCATAGTGTCGTGACGGCTCACCATTTAGTCCATAGTGGAACGTAAACGTACTCGTAATTGGTGACACGTGGGAGTGCGCTTCTGTCGTCTGCCTACCTCTTCGCAGATAACGGGCGTGTTGTCACATGTCACTCTTGTGGATGAGAAATTATTCTACTCGCAGTTACACGTGTATACACACATGTATTATATGTTTAATATATATTCGTATACATTATGTAGATACTATTAACATTTCCTTATAACATGTTTTTATCAGACTTTGTATATTCATTACCGTGCATTTAAACATGTTACAATTCCGCTTGGTGATACAAATTAACACTGCGTGTGTATTGTATATCTATATGTATGCTCAAGATCGTATATCTATTCGGGATGACAATCGAACTCACGACCCTCACGTCGGCAGTCAAGTACGTCAGCCACTGCACCTACGGATCGGTGAAGTTAACTTGATATATGTTACTGCATTATGTTGATAGTTCAATTAACACAAAAACATTCCTTGCATTTTTGTCGTGTACTAGTTAATTCATTTTTGTTTATCGATGTACCAAGCCCAGTCACAAAATTGGTATGGGGTATTTGCATAATCAGATGAACCTCATGAAGCTATTCATCGTCATTTGTCAGGCCGTCATACGATTTGGTTTACCTAGAGCAATTCAGTGCAATTTGGCCAGTGGTTATATTTTTAGTCAAAAATTTTTTAGGAGGACCTACGAAAAACAGTTACCAATATACAACATATTCAATTAGAAATTACTATTTAATGTAACGGACCATATAAGGGAATGAATTGGACGAACAGAATGAAATCGAACGAACGAACCGATTTGAAATTAACTACACCGTATAAGCCATATTTAATAAAAGCCATATAACCCATATTTAAATCAATTACTAATATTTAATTATTCATCAACCATAACAGTTGCAAGAGCAATGATAAGCCGCAAAAGTCAGAATTACAACGCGTCATGATCCATCGTATTGACATACGCGAACAATTTGCTCGCAACGAGCGCTCTCATCCTGGCCCGTTCGCGCCCCCCGCGTACCGTCCGCACGCATCCCGCCGACACCGCACCTGCGCGGCGCGTGTGACCGGGGCGACACGCTCGTCGCGATCCGCTAAATAAAGATTTCCGCGCCGACGTCCGCCGCCGGGGTCCCGGCTCCCACTCCCACGTGCGACAGCCGAACCACCACGCCTCGAATTAGTCGGCCGACCGAATGGGGATATTGCCTAATGCCGCCGCGCGTTTCGCGTTCGACAACGACGTATAGATGATTTATAATTGTTGGTAGTATTTTATTCGATGATTTGCTTTTTTTTTTCTCTGCTGATTCTCATTAAGCAAAGCGACAACTGATATCATTTAATCACAAGCTGGTGTTTAATTTGATGTATTAATTTCTTGTGCTAGATTATCGTTTATCAAATTGCTGATTCTTATTGACTATGGGAATAAATAAATTAACAATATAACAATAATTAATATTATCAATCTATTTCATGTACAAGTTTTAAGACCCTAACAGGTTTTAATCGTTTTTTCACAATCACAACACAATGTCTGTAAGTATCTAGTCCGAAATATAAATAAAAAATTCAATTTATAAATATATTAACTTGTAACACCAACACCATTAAAGCTATCCAGAAAAAAATCATAATTTCGCACACAATACTGTCTTGTCACCAAATGAATAAATGGTACATTAAAAGATATGAGGCAATGCGCAGTTTGACGTAATCCCCCAAGTAGGTCGCGCTGATCCCCTGTTTACTCCAATGTGGGGCAAGTGGGGATCACTGGGCCCTCGAGCGTGGTAAGTCGCCCTGCCACTTCACGGACCAGCTCGTGACAGAACCGAGCATTTTATACAACGAACTTCAAGGACCAACTTGTCACGGCTAAAATTAAACGTTTTTGCAAATACCAATGGCTAATAATTGAATATTATTTATTGATAAATACTCAGAACGAAAATGAGATTATAATACAAATGTGCAAGTAATATTAATTTATGAAGAATCAATCAACAGCGTTTATTAATTTAGTACTCGTCAATAGTTGACATGATAGCTAAGACTTTTTCTTGTCTATGACTTTTTTTTCATTTATTTACACTACACTAAAAGAACACTAAACAAATCCTACACTGTTACCAGACGAACGATATCTTCCGCTTTACATTTTATAAGTATTTTACTTATTGTTAACTTAGTAACTTTACGCCTGTAATCCCCGAAAAGATACGTTCCACTATGTAATAGGTGGTGAGACTATTGCTATGCATCGGGCACATATTCAGACTCCGAACCACTAGTAGAAAATCTAAATTAGAAAAATTTATTAGTGCCTGCGACCCAGGAATTACCCAGGACCTTCCGATCGGCAGACGCACTTGTAGGCAGCATGGCCAACGAGGAAACAAATAAAATAGACTGAATTAAAAATATTATATCATTATTATAATCGTAATAGGCTCACCACCTGTTCCATAGTTGGACTTAAAAATAATTGGTGAAACGTAGAAGTGTATACTACTTTTCTCTGTCTGCCCCTTCGTGAATTACGAGCGTGATGGTACGTTTTAAATATTCTCAGGCCTGGTGACTTGCAGATTAAGGGACGAGCATCAAGTATCAAACAA
The DNA here is from genome assembly GCA_018245875.1 of Mysoria ambigua. NCBI lineage: Eukaryota > Metazoa > Arthropoda > Insecta > Lepidoptera > Hesperiidae > Mysoria > Mysoria ambigua. The sequence continues at coordinate 6,502 of DWEI01002042.1, read as the reverse complement.
ATATTTTTATCACTCACGGATTTTATGTTCCTTTAAAAATAAATATCAAATTTACTAAAATATGTGGAATACAAGTGAATTTGTTGAACACATATGTAAATCAATCAATTTGATGCATTAAACAAATATAAGAGTATCTTCACTTTTTGCTAAGTAACAGAAATCACCTATCAACCAGTTGAGAATGTACTCGTAAAATAATAATGACATAATCAGGCTAACATGGCGTATTACTTCCGTGGCGATAGTCAAAGACACACACACAAACAATTATACACAAACAATGAGGCACATAGTAAGAATAACAGTGATAGCCTAGATTAAAATTCTACCTCCCACTCCGGGGGCCCGAGTTCAAATTTTCTCACCTCTTTAGAAAATGTACATTTCAAGTATGAATATCACTTGCTTAGAACGGTGTAGGAACTCTACCAATTCACCCTTGGCCAACGTAGCGGACTACGGCCTCAACCCTGGGAGGGTTGAGGGTTTTGAGAGGAGACCCAAATCCCAACACACAAATGTAAATACGGGTATTATTAATATACTTTAAAGTACATTTATTTTTTATTACGTATTTTCTACGAAAGAGAATATGTAAATGTCCGATTAGGAGTCATAGTTATTTTGATTTCTTTTTTCTCGCCACATTGGTGGGCACATTCCTGCTCTGAGAATCTGAGAATGAATGTTAAAACCAGCCCGCCATGCTGGTCAAGTGCGAGTTGGCAAACGTTTAATATCCTCACGATGTTTTTCTTCAATGTTATAGCAAGGGATGTTTTATATTAAGACGCATTTTTTGTAAGCAAGTGCGCGCCAAAATTTTAATTTAGAACCCCCAGAGTGAGACGCTGAATTTTAAAACACAAGGCTAACACTGTTGCTTGTAAACAATTATTACGCGTAATACAATTAATTAAATGGATCTCAGATTAGACGAAAATAAAATTTAACCAACCCGGCCTACTGATATAATAATAAAATCTTTTTGTACCTGTCAATTGTTTTGTGAGGTACAGATTAAAAATAATATACAATAGACACATTTTTTTAAATTGCGGTAATATTATTTTAACCGCCAGATACCTGGATTCAATTTCAAATCAATTTTATTTTGCTTTTTAAATTTCACTGTTTCTAAATGATTAAATTAATCAATTATTTCAAGAACAATTTTTTTAATTAATTCTACCCTCCACCCTTTCTACTTCATTGTTGATAAATTGGTAAGTTTGCAGCGTATAATAAAAGAAATAGGCTGAATTTCTTTTGTTTCGATAAGAGTTCAATAAATGTGAATCTCATCGCCAATTTACTTAATGTATATCAGATATGTACGCCGAAAAGTATATTATGTGCCACATAAGTCTTGTCATGTGAAATTATCAATCGCATCTGTGGCTGAGTTTAGTCCGAACCGATATTATGAAATAAAATAAAATATAAATTGTTGAAAAATGAATCGGATATAAAGATGCAAAGAAAAGGCAATCATATTTTATTGATATTCATACAACTTATACCGGATGTTGCGTAAAAATTCAAATTGGTTGATAAAGACTTCAACGCGTGTCAAAAGAGTACCATAACCATTTCTTAAATGAAACAGAAATCAAATATATTACGTGATCCTATTAATGGTACGGGTGGGATACTAAAACATGTACTGTATACTAACGGCATGATCGACGTTAACGGCGTAGGCACGAGGTAGAGACCACCAAACGCCAAACACCACAGTTCATATAAACCTAACGTGCTTTCTCTACATCCATCCTCCTGACTATGAGCTAGATTTTAGAGCTCTATTTGGACAAGATGTCATGCGCAAGCCTCCCTCGCCACCCGGCTCCACCAACATTCGCATTTCACACGTGTTTTGTTATTTTCGTCATCGGCCATACCTGCCGCGCTTCTTCAACATTCGTCTCTCCTCGTATTCTCACGACGGTTTGATAGAGTTTTGACCCTCTATAACCAGCATCTGAACATGTGCACGGCATGTGTGTAAATCTGTATAAACCTTTCAAGTCTGAAGTTCTATTCTATTGTGTTATTGGTATCTTAGCAGATCGTATAATTTAAAGTATTATTAAGAAAATGATTATATAATATTACACATTTTCTTTTTAATAAGTAGAGATAAAACAGTGGCTTCGAATCCGTTACACATGGAATAGAGGGTGAGCCTATTGCTTTACCCTGATTACATTTAGACCACAAGCTGCAAATTATTGGGTATTAATCTAGAATTACAGAGTCCCTTATGGGATAGGGCTAGGCAGAACGTACAAGTGTCGAATATCTCTAAAGATCTGTCGTATTTCTCAACCTTTCTCTTCATATGAGTGTGATTATTTCGAAGACCAGATAATTTGATAACGTTACAACGACGCATAGTGGACGCAGTTAGCGCGCCAAGCGGTTCTGTCGCTGCCGAGGTGACGCTGACTATGGCGTAATATGGACGTGCCGTATATGGCTACAATTCGATACATTAATTATAATATAATTTGTATCTGTAATAAGATTATATATTATATATAAATTATTGTTAGTTTAAGGTGTTAGTTTAATATTTCGAAAATATTACGTTTTTTTTTGCTGAATAAGAATCATTTTGAGATAAATGATCACAATTACTATATTTTATTGTACTAAAGTTTAACAATTCACACTGTCATAATACAAATTCGCACGCTTTGAGGATCTTTTGTAATTGGAACCTAGCAAAAGTGATTTCTATAGGTCAGAGATATATGAACGTAAATATTTATTTCTACAGGAAATCAGGCAAAAATAGGTCAGACAAAAATGTTTAGTCTGTCTGGGCTGAAAAATAAAGAATTTTCCATTACTATCATCGTCAGAAGTTTAGGCTATGTCTTGGTTGAAAAATATAGAATTTTCGATTATCATCATCGGCCTATACCCGCCCACTGCTGGACATACGCTTTGCCCATAGCGCGCCACTGAGTGCGATCTTCAGCTCTTTGCAACCAACCGCTGCTAGCCGCGTCGTGTAGGTCCCCACTCCATCTAGCTGAATATTCCACATGCAGGATTCCCTTTAGATATTTAGGTGCGTTTAATCCGTGCGGAACTGAATTAAGACCTGCAGTACTCACATGAGAAAACATTAACAAATGAAGCATAAGATTCAATCATGTAAAACATTCGCATCTAATATTTTTCTAGTTCTCCCATCAACCCACAGTAATATATGTGGAAAAGCGTACAAAGGAAATCCCAATAAGCAGTACGAGACAGTGAAGCCCTTAAAGCACACTTAGAACCCCTTCTTACTCGTATTCAATAGGTATTGCAACCCTTTGAATTTAAAGCAAATGTCATTCTTGTCTACTAACTGGCGATTCAGTACTCCGAACAATGAAGCCCTTGTGACACTTGTCTCCCCTCGACCCTTTGGGGCCTCAACCCTGCTCCCCCCCATTTTCCAGCTTTATTGGACGAGTCTCTAAGTTACAAAGGGAAACTAACACTGCCCCCACTTTTTCACTTTACTCAGTCTTATTTAGGCTCGCATCGGCCTACAAGCTAACCTGCACAGTGATAAGCAGCCTGCGATGTAGCACGCCTGTCTAAAAAGTGCCTGTTCACTTTGTCTTTTAAAATATCAAATTTCACGAACAAGTTATCGCTTGTTCTGAATATAATTTCAATATTGAACATAGTAAATATGTGGATAAGATTTTTTTTTAAATAAGCCAATGCAATTATAATATTTAATTCATATCTAAATGACTGACATTGCCTGACAGCTAGTCAATATTTATTTATAGCTCTGACTCATATCTTTCTCTAAAATCATTTTCAATTTATTATTTTCAGTTATTGCCCATGTGTACCTCACAATGAGTAAATGATATAACTTTTTCTTTAAAAAAAATCCTGAATAGTTTCAACTTTTTCGTTTGCGTGTGTGAATTAGGCCTTAGAATTCGACTTTACACAATTGTGTGAAAGAAGACCAAGACGCGTCTTAGCGAAATACATGAGGTACTGGCAGATAGATGGAGGAGACAGGAATCTCCAAATAGAGAGATAAATTGGCATATAAAACACGTATGGTCTGTAAGGTCTCTCTACCTACTCCGCATGGCAGCTTCCTTGATAATATAATAATAATATGCGCTTCACCTATTGCGCGAAGCATTAAATCACTCTGACAGCGGAATATATTAAGCGGAATCTCATGTTGCATAAACAATGGAATCGTGTTCGTTTTCCTCGTAAAATATATATGAATCGCGATTAAAAACATCTAAATTAACTCGCGTGATGTTCTAGCGCAGTTCTTTACGATTTCCTTTGGTTTTTCGCGTAAGATCACGCGTGTAACTCCCGAAGCGGTAGGCAGGGGCGTGTAATACAATACACTCCCGCCTTTCATCGGTTACGTTTACACAGTCGGCACATATCCAGACGGTGGGCGGCTATTAGTAAATCTTAGTTGGAAAATTTAAGTATTTTCCCACCCGACATTCGAAACCAGGACCACCAGATCGACAGTCGCACTTGCAACCGACATGACCAACGAGACAGTCAGCTTTAGATTTTTGACGACTACTTACCTTCTGCAGCTAAACCCTTGAGGGTAAATTTCAAGGCCTGCCTCTAACCAATAAGCGCTCTTTATGTGGAAAGAAAGGTATGAGGAGAGCCCTAGGGAGGTTCATTACGAACTTAGCCTGTACCTAAGGCTGTATTTTTGTTAATACGGTGTATATAAGTTGAATTTACGATGTATATAAATTATTGGACGTATTTATAAGTTACCAATATTTGTTTTTATTTTTTTTTTATGTGTGTAATAAAATATCAAGTGTCAAAAGCTATTATCAATATTAAGACACAAATAAACAATCCAATGAGTGACTAGATTGTATGTTAATATGTATTTATTAAATAATTTTATAATTTTATTAGGAAAAATTCGACACTCCACTGCCTACCTTTTTGGGGATTAAAGGCGTGACTTTACTTTTTTCTTAATAATACTTCAGAGTATAAAACACTGTTTTATTTGAAAAATATATGACGCTAAATATTATTGGGTCTTATTTAAAATACAAATATATCTAGACAAATTATTATAATGTTTTACTATTTTAATTAAAAACAAACGCTTATGAAAGCCTTTACATGATTTAATTGATCAATTGTATTTTATATAATGTAATAGATAAATTGCTGGCATGATACTTTATTATAAACAATACAATAGACAAATGCATTTATTTACGTCAAACGGAACGTATTCCCATATCACGGTTTCGTTTCACATTCATATTTTCAATAATAATAATTTGCAAATTGTCATCATTTAAACTCCGTTCAGAAGATGTCTTGCAACGAAACAGTTAACAATCCCCAAGAACAAAGTACAATTGTAATTGAAAAATCTTCAAACATCAACCACGAAACAGACCCCGAAGCGCAGCAACAAGTGCCCGACAACAAGTGCCGAAGCAACAAAATCGACACAAACAAACAAAAACAAATCAATCAAACAACACTCACCGAATGTGAAAAAAAATTATGCGGCTATCAACAAGTGACACTGAATGGCTCGTAATCCAGCCACCGCATAACTATTGCGTGCTTGTATGGGCGCGCGCGACACGCACGTTCCGTTCGGGCGCCGACGGCGGACTGAGGCCGAGTCACGGTGACGGGACTGGCGTGCCACTCCGTCTGGACATCCTCGATCCTGTGACGGCGTGGCGGCGTCGCGCGGGAGGGGGGTAGGGTAGGGAGGAAGGCAGGGGGGGGGGAATTAAATGTGCCGATTGATCTGCGATTCGGCTTCCGGCGGCGTTTCGTGTCCCGAATGGAAAGCCCTCGCCGCACGAGCACCGACGTCCCACGTTTGAGTACAAGTAATAAGCGACATGTGTATGCGCGTGTACGATGATAGCGAAGTTTACTTTCAAACTCGACGTTTCGTCAAGAGTGTAATAAGAATTACAATTGTACAGGTGATAAGCGAAATATATCCATGTCTACAATGATATAAAAGTTTACTTTTAAATTGATTTTATTGGCGACAGTTTAGTTGCCATACATTTTGGTGATTATGTAACGATATATGTATGTATGTATGTAAATAATATGTACAATTCGTTATCTGAAAACTTCATGTAGAACGTTACGAATCTTATCTAGAATCTATAATTTTACTAAAACAACCATGATTTGGTACAAATTCACAATAGAGTTGGATATAACTGTGTTATGGTATATTGATAAATTAAAATATACAGTATTGACAATGACCATTTTGAAACATAACTGTAGAGATTTAGGGCTCTAATAATTAATCGTTACAATGACTGTCGACATTAAGTAGTAGTGATAATAGTAGTAACAGCAAGTAGTAGCAACAAGTAGTGCTAGTAAGTAGTAGTAGTAATTAGTAAATAGTAATAATAGTATTAATATAGTAGTAGTAGTAATTAGTAAATAGTAATAATAG
>DWEI01002041.1:0-15184 GCA_018245875.1 Mysoria ambigua | reverse complement strand
TCGTGGTCTGACGGACTTTGGTGTTCCAACATTAATTGTGCTTTGTTTATTTACCACTTTCTACACATCTATGATGAAGAGCAGCGCCCCTGGCGGCGCGCCAGCGCAACTATTTCGACATCCCGTTAATAGTTATGCCCAAACCGCCGGCGTGCATCCTTTGTAATTAATACCTTCAGTATGAATGACATCTACTTTGACATACGTTTCTTAAAATATAGCGTACGGTGAAATGATCTCTCGTATGGGCTGGCCGTTCTAATTTTTCCTACGTTATTTGTTTTTCTGTCAGGCCCGACGTTTATTGGATGTGATATATGGAAAAATGATTTAGTGGCTATGAGATTGCTAGATGTTTTGTACGATATTAAATATCATATTATACGAGTATTATAACACGTGTAACATGTTGTGAGTGTGTGGAAAGGACGTGAACTTTATTATTACATTGATAATTTTCGTTTCATTTTCAGTAGTTAATCCTCTTTTGATATTGGTAGTAGTGATCTCGTTGACGTGTTATTTTGGATGTAAAGAAATACGTTTAGAAAGCTTTTAGTGAATTTAAATTTCGGTTTTTGTCTCCTATATTCGTTTGTTTAGTCAACTTGCCTAAACTTATGGTAATCGTTGCCTATAAGATAATATAGGTAGTTGCCGATAAGTTGCCTATTAGACCTATTTTGGTGGCATCCTTTCGAGCGCTGTCATTGAATTAACAGTAACATGGCTAATGATTGTGACAATAAATCAAACAATTCACTGCTTTTACTTTACAGTCTCAGGAGTTCCCCAACTTGTTTATTTCCATTGTTAAATGATCATACGTGACGGACATAGAGGCGATGTTTCTCAGATAGCAAACGGTCCGCGTTCTGTCAGGTGGTTATTTATAAAGAGGTCGAAGCTCAACGAAACTGCATAAAAGTTGTCACTCTGACACGAATGGAATTATCGCGTAATGAGAGGGGTGAGTGACCTGCGGGAGTGAATTTTGCAACCGCAGTAGGACGTAAGAGCGCCTCGTGGCCTCCTCCAACAAATGACAGGGCTGTGCCGAGCTTGTTTATTTCTCTACTCGAGTGTTTGCCTATTCTGTCACGAGTATATCTTTGTGTGGTTTGTTACCGATATATTGTATACATTTAATAATAATTTTAATATGGATTATGTTTACATCATGTTACGAAGGTTATTACAATTACTTCAACAATATATTTAAATAATAATATATTTTATTTTATAATATACTGTCTAATATTAATCAAAATATTATAACCATGTATCATGAAGCGTTAGTAATTGAGAAATAATTTAATACAAAAAAAAAATATTTTGTTTAATTGCATTTATGTAGATTCTAATAATTTTTTTTACGGTACTAGGGTTACTCCTAAACTTTATAAAATTCGTATATGTCTGAACCACCAAAGCTCCTAAATTCCGGAATCAGTCCAAAACAAGATTTCGTAACGATTACCTATTTATTGATTTTTGATCCGCCCGAGAACAGCAGCGACTGTTTGTAACTTGGCTGCTCGTTTCCTGCTGTTTTCGCTTAGAAAATTAAATAGTAGGTCTTCGATAAGGAAGTTTTACAGCTGAATGTTACCGATATGTTACAGCTGAATGTTACCGATAATGGTATCGAGTGTGTTGTTAAAGGCTAAATTGGAATTTTGTGACGTGGCTCGTAATTTTTATCGTAATAAATGTTATGTAGGAAGAATGTAAATTGCCGTTGCACATCTCCTTCCATATATGTTCACCAGAACATAATATTTTGTTAAAAGTGACAGCCCTAGGCTCCAATACGTCGAGAGCTTTCATCGAGTCTTTGAAATCGCCTCCCGCTCGAGACCGGGCGATGTTGCCAACGGCCCTTGTTTTAAGGGAAAACTTATGGGTTGTGCCACTCGTTTGAACGTTTTATTGCTGACATTCTGTAGTTTTGGCTCGTGACTTCAGACTTGTGTAGTTTTAAATTGAAGTGACGTCTTAATTATGACTTTTATGAGTTTTGTATATTTGTTGCGTCCGTTTATAATTTACTTGTTTAATTGATTTTATTTCCAATTTACATACATAGCAGGATGTGTGCATCTTCTGGTCTCGTTTATGTGATTTTGCAACTTTGGCTGTAGTGGAATATAACAAATTATTTATCCGATTTTAATTTAACAATTTTTTATTTTCGGGTTTGTTTTTCTTTTTTAAATTATTTTTATTTCATTGCAAAGCATGTAACAACCCCTACGTAGTGGTCGGGTTCTCGATGGGTAAAACCCTTGTGATTAATTAAAGTGAGCGTCTCGTGCTTTAGAGAGCACTGTCGTACTTTAGAGAGCACATTCGTACTTTAGAGAGTTCGGTCGTACTTTGGAGAGTACCCCGGATGTCATTATTACATAACAGTCCAAAAACTTTGTTGCAGGTCTACAGTGTGTTTCAACTTTCAATGTGTGGAGCTAAAGGTTAACTGACAAAGCTTTAATGGAAGTCCACAACATAAATACTATTATTATTATAATATCATAACGTCATATGTCCTTAGAGGATAAGGCGGAGAATACGGAGTAAATAAATAAAACTTATAACAAAGTGAATGTAATTGCAGATCATTATTATGTTCTATTTCATATATTACACGTTCTAGAAATTTCTCTTACACGGACATATTCTCTCTATTGACAAAAGATGTATAGGTAACAAGAATATACAGCAAAAAATCACCGAACAGCAGATAAGAATGTGCCTTATCTATCTGAAGGGGAGGTGTGACCACTTTAATAAATTGCTTTGTCCTACACAATACCTATTGTTGGTCGTATCCCTGGACAAGCCGTCCTAAGTCGATTTCGTGAGGCGAATGACGCGGCGAGTTCAGCTAGCCTCACACGTGGTCATGAAGAAAACAATAGTCAGCTTTTACGTGTCGTATCTTCAATGATCGAAAGTTTTAATGTTTGATTGTGATCTATTCAGTTCGTTGGTCACCCCGTCGCTCGTCGGTCTGTCAAGCATGTATGTCGGCTATCGTCCCCCAAGCGAGTTCATAATTTATCTGGAAAAAAAAATATGCAGCGTCTATGCTTCTAAATTTACAATCATATAAAGAATTTTATACTCAGACACAACAAATGCGTGGTCAAGGTATAAATATTTTTTCAGCGTGGAAATAGAAGTCACAATCCCTGCATTATAGGTTTACTAAGGGGACAGAATCGTGAGGTGATATATGATATAAGTACGGAAATTATTTAATAATTTCAGCACGTTTTACGACTTTCAAGTTCGAAATAATTAACAATAACAAAAGAGCAAAGAATAATTTTAACATGTGATATAATGATCAGTTTTTCTTTAGAACTTACCCAATTAATAAGTCGTGTACAAATATACAAAAATAAGTGCACAACACAAGAACAAGAACACAGAAATATTGCAAAAACGATATTCACTTTATTAGTATAGATTTTTTACCGCGATAATAAAATTAATCTGTCATGGCGGACGCCCAACAGCTGATATGTTTGTTATTAATCTGTGGTCGCAAGCATAATGCGGAAAAATATGGTAAGCTCTTGTTTATTTTTAAAAGACCTATTTAGTACGTAATTACTTGTTATACCATTAATTATACCAAAATATAATGTACCGTCCTAGTGACCTCACAGTTTAAACGAGCCGCGTTTATTATAAATTTTATATTTCGTATAGTCAAATGTACATTTCTATTAGTATCAGACCATTTAAAAGTTCTTGGAAATATAGTATTAAGGATATCTGGTCGCGATGTCATCATATTTAATTAAAGTAAATGCTATAGGAGTGGTAAGTTTGGAGCAAAATAATGTAGCTCTTAGCAGTAGACAGTGCTTCTGCATTACCCGCATATATGATGACCTCACTGCGAACTCTCACTGCTTCACCAGTGGAACTATAAGTAGTTGCTCATTCATTATGAAGAATTAGCTTAGGAAGAAGCTGGTCAGGTCAGGTAACAATGATCATCATATTTCGTTGACAGTGAAACAATGCTTATAATTTTAAATATAAAGATGATTATTCATAATTTTAGAAACGTAACACAATGAAATTCTGTACAGTAACGTAAGATTTTCTTCATTATCTTCTTCGAGATATTTTTTATTTGAATCTTATTGACTTGTAAATGTGCGAAGTAATGAAAATATTCTCCATAACAATATATGTTTTATTCCCTTTTAGCAATAATTCAACAGAACTATAATAATTATTTATAATTAATATTTAATTCATCAATATATTTTTTTGTATGTGGCAGTAAGATTTTCGGCATACACATATATATACAAAGTAATTAGTATATTATAAAAAGAAAAATAATAATTGATATAAAAGATAGTATTGATGTAAAAATGAAAAAGGGCATGCTCTGTTGGTTCGGGCATGTTGAGAGAATGGCGGATGAAAGAATGACGAAGAAAATAAACAATGCGAAGGTTGAGGGTCGCAGGTGCTGAGACCGGCCAAGACTCACTATCTTGACGGTATATGCCAAATACTGGCTAATGGGGGAGTCAGAAGTCTCCGAAACCGGCGTGCATGTATGAAAAGAGTTATGAATGTGTAGGAGGCGCGGCAGGTCTAAGGACAGAGATATTTATCACCCGCTACTCTCTGCCTACCCTGTAAGATATGTATGTATGATTCTATTAAAATACGAAGTACTCCACTTGGATCTTTTGTATGGAATACAGAAAGTTCACGAATTTTTTAACATGTACTGAAAATATTTATTTCTATATTTACATACAAAATAAACTACATTACCTACCTGTTGCTTTGTGTGATTGAAGATGATATTCTTAAAAAAACGTATATTTTGTATTACAAATAAAATGTTACAAATATTTGCAAATATATTATTGCTTTCTAACTTCTAAATAAGGCTCAAGTATCAGGAATGTGTAAGTATTATTGTGAAATACGATAAATCTGTTGATAGTTCAATATTTGCTTAGGAAAAATACAGCCCTAAACCAAATCTAGAACATTCTGAAGTGGGGAAGTTTCGAGAATAGATAAAAGGCGCCGACATCATAATGGCGGCGATAAAATTCCTTAAAATACTTAAACATTAACGCCGAGCGTCAGACCCGATCAGCGTGCTCTCAACAAAGTCGCGAGTTCGTTAAGTGGATGAAGTGTATACATGTATAAATACATTTAATTACTTATGTAATATTAAAACGTATAGACAGTTTACAGCAGAACAGATTGTACTTTAATGGCATTTTTATATTAATACATAGATAACTGAAATTTTATATAGATAAATAAATGACTGCCTCATTGATATTTAATGCTGGCGCTGTTGCTTATCAAGTGGTCCGAGATCTGATCCTGGGTCGGGTACTATTGGCTTTTTAAACTTATATTTTTAAGTTGCTATTTCTAGTAGTGGCTCTGAATAGGGTTATTTTAGAGGTGTATCGCAATTACTCACCCAACTATTCCGTGATGGTAACCTGGGAGTGTACTATACACCTCTGCCCACTTCTTTGGGGATTACAGGCGTGATATTACATTTAAAAGTAGTAGACATACTAATTCGTAGAACGAGCGGAAAGTACCAAGAATTAAAACGGGAGTATATTAGGTAGCCTCAGATATTTATTCGCGGGCGGTAATGTAATTCTGCGAAACTCATAGGATATACGACACTTATACGCTTGTAAATCAACATATTCGCTGATAAAGATTCATATTAATCGTTAAACCAAAGGTGAGGTCAGCTTTTGTTTCATGACTGTCGTGTTAGGAGAAAGGATTTGAATAATTCACCTTGTTTGTAAGGAGTCCTTTTCAATTACTGTAACTTTTATAATCCATTGTTTAAATGTGTTCTTGTCACTTCCTGTACTGATCAGTTATTAGACAGTTTTTATAGCAATGCACATTTTGGTACTTATAAAGATGTTTGTTAATCCTTTGTAACTTTTTCTTTTATAATTACAAAATATTTGACATTTAATTTTACACAATTAAATTAATTTTAACTAACCAAAATGTGTTTTTATTATGCGTGCAAATATCATTAATGTGTCTGCCTCGTTGATAGAGTGGTTGCGAGCGCGACTCTTGATTGAGAGGTCCTGGGTTCAAATACCGGTTCGAGCACTACTAGATTTGTACGCGGTGAATCGCAATAGTAACCCAACCTATTCCATTATGAAACGTAAATAGAACCGTTATAAATGTGGAAGTGTACACTCTCTGCCTTCCATTTCTGGGATTACAGGCGTGATGTTACATGAGAAATTGATATACTGAAATGGTTAGTTACCCTCTGAATCTGAGTATATTGGAATGGTTTCAAGCAAACCCGAGTTTGGAGACACCTATAAGCGTTCGCAAACAACTTTGTTTACTTGATAGATTGGAAGATTATGGTCTCCATCACAATTAATGTTTTCTTAACGAAAGCTGAAAAAACTAGCATCCAACATTATCGATCGTACCCTTGTTTCATGATATTGTTTATGAAGATATTTCGTTGCCGTTCAGACTAGTATCTTGAAAACAAATCATTGCTTGGATCACTTTCAGTCTATAGGTACAAAAATGATATTTTTTATACGCTTCAAATAAAACTGTTGTTAAAAAATAAATTAAAGTTAAATATGGGAGAAAATATGTGAGGAAAACAATGTTCTTTCTCCTTTTTTCTGAAATTCCAGTGACCATATAAAATTGGTAACTCATTGGTCACATGGCTAGTGTGGCAAATGTTGATAGGTGGCAGTGACCATACCATCAGCGAATCCGCCTGCCTATTGCCAGGCTTATTACAAATAAATCTGATACTGTGTATGTTTCACATTTTCCATTGCTAAATTCTTCATCTGTTCCATCATTATCAAATGAATCAGGTGACGTCGCAGTAAGTACTTCACATGAAGCATTCGCATGTTCGAAAAGGTAAAGGATTTGTTAGAATATCAATGTTGTCATCGAAGGATGAAAAGCTTCTTAAAAGTTACGCGGATTGGATAAGTGGTTCCTGGAATTCCGGAATCAGAACGGCCGATCATCGTGGTTTTAGTGGCTTACGCAAATTTATATACCAGATCAGAGTTTTATGATTTTTGATTTGCAGAAATAATAAAAAACGATCGAATATTTTCTGGAGCATTCAACTGTCTGGGTTATATATTATTGTTGATAATGCCTAATGTTCTGTAAATCTAAATCGGATTAGATTGTCTTAAAGTAGGTACAATTGTTTCTGTCATTCTTTTTGCCCATTCTCATGTAGTGTTCCAAGGTATTAATGATTGCGTCTGGCAGTTCGAAACGAATGAACGTATGTATACACGAACCCGTCTGACTAAGTGATTCGCAAACAGCCATATTTGCTAGATTTGAGTTGGGGATCACAGCCTTCGTCAATTTTCCCTTTCCAATTATTACAGCCAGGAAATTACCCTTAGGGCTCAAATTCGAAGAGCGTGCATCATATGTTGTTTTCATTCGCTTTTCAAATCAATAAGTTGTGCTTTTGTTTTGGGTTCTGGTTTCTTGTGTTTAGTAATCGGCTTGAAGATTAATGTATGTACGTTTATGTACATAGAAGCAGAGGAATCTACAATTAAATCAAGCAGTAGAAATTGAGAATTAATTATAATTCATTAATTTATAAGACTAGCAGTAAGTCAATGATGATATACCTACATAATAATGTCTACAAAATAAATTCATTGAGTAACTACATATAAAAACTTTCACAAAAAACAAACAACGTAACTTCACGCCTGTAATCATCGAAGAGGTAGGCCGAGGAATGCAGACACACCCAAATAACAACAACGCAAAAAAAGAAATCATTTTACCGGAAAAATTCAATTGAAATTATTCGAATGAAAATTAAAAAAACATTAAATTGTTTCTTCGTTATTCCACTTGGTTACTACCTTTGTTCCCTTGCATTACAATTTAATGGCGTTCACGAAATTTCGAAATATTCTTGGAAGATTGGGACCGACCTAAGCAAACCTGGGTCAGGTGCTTGTGTAAGTGATACGCAAACATTCCTGTTTACTCACTAGATTGAAGGATTATGGCTCCGACGGTTTGAAAACTGTTGTCTGAGATCAGGTGCAGCGTTACCGCCACTCTCACACTCGGCACAAATGACCATAACACAAACATATATTTATGTACATATTACACGTCTATTTTAGGGTGAATTTTAATCGTTTTTGTAAATTTTCGACATGTCATCGGTATTTTCTTTGTTCTGAACGATTTATTACACGAATTTGATTGTTTGTATAGCACGTGTATTATTCAAAAGGTCATTACTTACGCAATATGGTGCTATAGAAAAATATATAAAAAAAAATTCGTCGATCACTAATGACCACTCCGGTCAGTGACCTCCGACTGCCATCTTAGATTTTATTTTAATAAATTCAAATTAGGTACTTACATGATGATGAATAAGAAGTAATGTTCAATCCATACATATCTACTACCTAAGAATAGTCAACTACATCGTGGGTGTTCTGTGTTACGTTTTAACTATCATTAAATATCTATCTTGAAGAAATCCATATTAAATGCTAATTACCTATGTGTGCTAAAAACAAATGTAACTTTAAAATAATAAATGCGCTTATTGTTTTATTATTTTAATCATTAAAATGCACCTTAAATTGTATTTTCAAATTAAAATGTATCTAACAACTGAA
This sequence comes from Mysoria ambigua, assembly GCA_018245875.1. NCBI lineage: Eukaryota > Metazoa > Arthropoda > Insecta > Lepidoptera > Hesperiidae > Mysoria > Mysoria ambigua. The sequence continues at coordinate 6,446 of DWEI01002041.1, read as the reverse complement.
TTTCTTTTACAGGTAACAAGGAAATATTAAAAACCGAAACAATTCAACAATCACCCTAATAGACAAGGCAACCAGCTTATAGAGGTAACAAGTTCACACGTAACAGCTCGTCCACATCACGAAGGGGCCGTTTATGTTATTAGCTCGTAATGAGGAGAAGCACCGGCGAGAACAGGACGAAACGCGAAAATCATACATTCGTCTACAATCACAATAATGTGTCTATCAGTGCGCGAGAGTCGGGTTCACACGAGACTCGAATTAAAAACTCATCACAAACGTATTACAACTAACACCTCGCCACCCGTATTGAAACATCATTACGAACAGTTTTAAACCCCATCATCAAAACATTAGAGTCACAAGTCCGACTATTTTCGATTCGTGCATTTCATTCCCGACCGGCCCACCACGGAAGAGTCGTTCCAGTTCGCGCACAGTTAGAGTTCAGATTGGTTTGTATGCCCGATGTTCCCGGAAATGTACTACAGGTTAAGGCTTTGAAACAAGTTTGTCGAATCTTTTTTTTTTGTTTTCCCTTTATCTTTTTAGCTGCATTAAGTTCAAAGGAGAGATTAACGTTTGTTTTACAGGATTTCGTTCCGAACGGGATAGTCGGGAGTCACCGTTTTTAAAATATTCGTTTCGTTGTGGGTACCGGTGGATTTTTATTGCGTTTTCTACTTAGCTGTTTTTTTTTAAATTTAACACAATAGCTTATGAAATATTGCAGTCCACGAGAATTGTTCGCCGCCGTCCTCCGCAGTCGGTCCTGTAACGTTTTGTTTGAATTCGTTTCGTTGCTCGGTCTGGCTGGTCATTGTATATACTCGTATCTCTGAGAGCAGCGAATATCTACACCATTCCTTATCCAGTAATGTAGCTTACCATCTTAAAAAAATGGCAACAGATTTACTACCGATCACTGGTTCTTAGTAAGTACAGAATCTGGACACCTATGTCTATACTGTATATAACATTAAAAATTACCCCTATATCGCTGGTTAATCTAAGGGTTATGTTTAAACCGATGTGATTATATAATATGTAAATCTGGTGTGTTCTAGGTATAATAGATATGAAAAATGATAAGCTTATGTGTTTAAAAAAAATACTTGAGAAAATGACTTCTTCGTGATGAACATTTATAATTGTTCTTATCTGTGTATTGTTTTGTTATTTTATGAGAGATTGTGAGAAATGTATAAATCATTGAATCATCTATAGTTATGAAAGTATAGGTAAGACGGGCAATTAAGTTGTTTTAATCTTGGATTACAGTTGTCAGACTTTTGTAAGTCCACATAAGCGGATATGTTTACAGGCATTTAAATACGTATAGTTATAAAAATATCAATATTAAATTTTCATTTATTTGTATCAGAAAGATTCCAAAATGGTAAGGTGTAAGTTATGAAATAATCTTATATTAACATCAGAAATTTGCTGTCTATCAAATAATGCTTGCAAATCATTGTTACAAGTCAGTAAAGTAAGAACAACAGAACTTTCATTACACTCCCAAGCAACCTCTACACACCGCTCATCACCTTTTATGAGACTTTCTTTGTTCTTCAGAGTGACCACGATTCTGTAATACCAGGTACGGCTTCGGCGCCTCATTCCTGCGCATTGTTCGATTATGCTTTTGTTGTTATTACATTTAAATTAAATTCATTTTACTTTGAAAAAAACATTTTAAGACAGAAAAGGAGAAGAGAGATGAAAATTTTCTTGTTTAATTCAATACGATACTAACATTCAAGGCGTATACAAAGAAGGACAAATCCGACAATTCCTTCTAACGTCAAATGAGATACATCTTACATTCCTAAATTACCCGAAACCCATAGCTACCCTACGATTAGGAACTGTCCGAGCTCGTCCGAGTTAACGCGCCATTCGTAGCCGGATGGCTTTGAATTTATACGACCTACTTGCGAAGCTCCTAACACCCCTAACATTGTATTGTCGGCACCGTACTCCGCATTTCGCTGGGTTGTGACCTCTCCACACTTTGTGCAGTGAACGCGCGTTTTATACACATTGTTTTGATTAGATCTATAATAAGAATTTCGTACGTGTCTATTTATAGACAAATAAAAAGTAATGAAAATGTTTCTCTTGTAGAACAGCATTTAACGAATACGTAAAAAATATTCTTTGCAACCTCTACAAATACAAGTTCAACCGAAATATTAAACACAAGATAGAGCAAAAGTTGTAAATAAGTACCATAAATACACAATTTATACATATAAATATAAAAATAACAAATATATTATTTCATAATAACTAATTTCAGCTAATTAATTTATCTCTGGGCTCCTTCATCTTGACGTCTGCAAGCGCGACTGCGGATCAGGAAGTCCTGGGTTCAAATTCCCGGTCAGACACTACTGAATTTTTCTAACAAATTATCTAGCAGTAGTCTGTAGTACCATGATATCCTGAAGAAAAAACTTAAATGACTTATATAATATTCATCATATAAACTGCTGATAACCGCGCATAAGTTGCACAACGTCTGAAAGCGTCCTTACGCTCATTATTCCGCGAGGTTTATGTGACGTTTTACAAAACCTAGTTACGTGTGCCGCTCGCCTTATTTGTATCTCTATCTTGTTAGTGATAAAGTGCAAATTCGCATGCTATGTGATTAACGTGATTACGCGTTCCTTGAATTCCAACGTTAATATGACTCTTATTCCCAAAAAGACCAGTTATATAGCTGTTTTGTAGGAGACACGAACTGACTTACGTTGGATTCCGGTGTGTTTTGTGGTGACTGTGTTTCTTGTTTGCGACACTCGTGGCTCTTAGTGGCATCAAATATGTGAATAAGACACGTGTCGTGTGTATGTATTCATGTGTCATATCAACTATGCGGTATATTTTTTGCAAATGCGATATAAACATTTTAATTTATTAATTACCGATAATAATTAATTAAACACCGAGTTTAATCTTAAACTGTTTAATCTAGCTTCTTAAATATTTAACTTTGAAAGCAGCAATCCTAAAATTGCTGTTTAACAGCAGCTACGCTAATGGAACCCATTAATAAGTTAAACGTAATATCAGCCTGTAATCTCCTAAAAGATAGGTAAAGGAATGTAGCGAAACGCGGGAATGTATGAATTCGCTAGTTCCTTTCATGCAACATCATGAAATTGGTGGTGAGCGCATTGTACCGGGCGCAAATTCATACTCCGACCCAATACTAGTAATTTCAATTTAGATAAATTCAATAATCAAGATATACAATAATCCAAAAATCCAATTGTATTCGAACCCATGACCCCTCGATCGTCAGTCGCGCTTGCAATAACTCGATGAACTAAATAAAATTAATAAGTTACAAACCAATGTAAATTAAAACATCGATTCTTAATTCAATCACCATTAAGCATGTTTCATGTTCATATATATGTCCATCAACATATACACCTATACGTCCGCATACAGACGTCACAACATCCTCATAACGTACCTGAGGACTGTATATCATCGGAGTGGCCGGTCTCATAAAAGCGCCCCACATTAGCATACACGAAACACGTTATTAAGATATATGTTGCATGTTAATTGGTTGCTCGTGTTAAGGCCATGGGCTTACGCGACGCATCTCGGATACCACTTTCGTACTAGGTAGGAGAAAATGTATATGATATTCTGATTTTTATTATAAAATGTTGTTGTATATTAGTATTAAATATTTTTTTTGCGTTTTAACCTTTTTTTGCTATAAAATTGTTTAAAGAAATAGTAACTATATAAATGTAAATAAAAAAATAACGAAAATGAGTAAAATCATATGCGAGCAAACTTCTTGTGACCCTCACGAAATTAAGTGTCATGTTATAATAGATCTGTTAAATTAAGAGATGGAAGTGATTTCGTTTTTTAAAGAATATGATAAAATGTCAAATATAATGAAGTCATAATTAAATCTGGATTAAATTCACGACATCACTGAAATAGTTTACAAAACATTTGTTTTTTCTCATAGCATCTTAGAATATTGAGTATTGAGAACGTGTAACGAACACTCGTGACCTTAAACGCTGACATATGAGCGGTTCCTTAAATTGATAATCCTTATCAGAAACATTCGGAGTATGCTAATATGTGCTAATAGTGTCTAATGGTGGCTCTGCGCTACGGTTGACGTCGACCGCGCATTCACAATTTATTGTTATTGCGAGATAACAAGTTTTTCGTCACTGCTCTTATCTGTTCCCGTGCCGTACCTAATGCGTGTAGCCTTGAAATTGTCGCTGATAATGTGTGCTTTAATGGAGCTAAAATGTACTGATGTTATACAAACGTTTATTAATAACGAATATAGAAAAAGCTTAGCCGGTCTGCAGTAATATTGGCAACTCGGCCTCTGCCTACCCCGTTAGGGATCTGATGTTAATACACGTATGTGTGTATGTATTTTGTTTGTTTATGGCGTTTTCAAGTGAAAACTGCTGAATCTAATATGCCGAGGTTTTGAATGTTAATAGTCTGAATTCAAGAAGGGTTATTGAATTAGACTACAAATATTAGAATCAGTCACTAATAGTGTGGAATTAACGTAAAATATTAAAGACAGACAAAAAAAGCTTTATTCATAATCAAAGTAGCACAAAGAGACCTATACAAAAATTATATTACGCAATAATTGTATTCGATTGTAATAATGTTTGCAAGTACCTTTCAAGTTTATACGAAACATCTGTTTATATATTGTTTAAAAATATTAACCTTATAAAGAAGTATCGATAAGTAAATTAAAATGAAAACCAGCTGCGTGTTATCGTGTCGTCGCCTACGCTCTATATAAAGGCTCGACTTTATGCATGTATTATAATAAACTTGAAGCCTTATCTTTTATTTAAATTTCCGTAAATTGGGTGCGGAAAGAAAATATCGACGTAAACTTCTCAATTGCATTCTATGAACAAGTCGATCGGAGAAACAACACTCAACTTGTATAGTTTACACACGGAGACACACACACACACATAAACATAACACGCGGTATCGGCACAGGGACGTAGACTAAGCAGATAGCTATGCAGATGTAAGCTATGAAATCGAGTCGTACAACGGGTTCATAGTGCGACGTGATGACCGTCATGGCAGATGCGAGGTCGAAAAAAGCGAGGTGAAAAACACTTGGCTTTTACATTCGACTATCGGTCAGAATTTACTGAATTGACACTCGACAGGTCATAGCGGTGAACGTATTTTAAATTCCTATTTCCTATTTAGCGCAACGGTTACGTTAGCCGTTAGTATCACAATAGGATTCCATATTGAATGAGCGCATTATAAGAATAAATAATAACATAATATCCATTACATATCGATCTTAACAGGTGTTCCAATGAAGCGTTATTGTAACTTGTAACAAATGCACGCGACCTGATAGTTTTCGGTTGAGGATCGATGCGAGTTGCAAGTCTATTATCGCCATAAGAGAAGTTCGCTGTACGTGCTGTTACTGTAAGTAACTTACATCCAGTTCATATCTTATCGGATTACGATGTTTTGCGTGGAATTATATATCGGTGGACGGTTATTCTAACATGAAGAAATAAAATCTAATAGTAATATTAAAATTGTTAGTGAATCTACAAAGTTCATTAAAAGTTAAATAGGTGCATCTACTTTTCTGTACCTTGTAAAAATATTCTACTTAATAATAAATTAATGTTTACGAGAGAGAGTGAACTGAAAAAGGCAACTAAAAGGCAATCGCATTGTGCTCTAACAGACGAGTCCCCTCTTCTTTCAAAGCTTTTAAATTAATTAAACACCTAAGCTCTTTTTTCGAGTTTGAATTTGAGCCAGCATTCTTTTAACAACGCCCTGTATAAACAAAGGAGTATAGAGCTTGCATTTTGCCGGAGCGCGGCGTGAGAACCAGCGATTTTAGATAAAACTAATTGGAAACATTTTCTATGATTATCTTGTTATTTTTAGAGAGTTATTCGCCATTTTTCTCATCTTGTTAAGTAAACGACAATTTATGTTTACCATAGTTATAAATCCCAAAAGAATAACTTTATGGTGTGTTCTTTTATTTTAGAAAATAAGCTTGTTCAATGCTTTATACCCGTTATTTGACTAGGATGTGGGTAAGACAAATATTTGCTTACACTCACACATACAATGTTAGGTCGATCTCCCACAATGTATTTTAGCCTCCAATACACTGAGAAGCTATTGCTCTCTATTTAAGGCAACTTTTTAAGTCTCCGCTGTTAAATCAACGCACGTCCTTGTCAAGTTGGTCCTCCCAATAGTCCGTGGGTCGACAGATGGACTTTAGGGTAACCGCAATAGAACATTTGAATAACAACACAGTAAAGTTATTTTAAATATTGGTGTTACATAATTTAATCAAAAATAAAATTATTGTATATACTTTTAAATTATCTATAGTGTTA
>DWEI01002040.1:0-15184 GCA_018245875.1 Mysoria ambigua | reverse complement strand
GTAAACTTATCTATAATGACGTCTATATGTGATTGCAAATCCTATATAAATAAATGATTTTTGACTTTGACTTTGACTATATTATTATTCCACAAACAAGTAAAAGTACTATCCATTTTGCGACACAAAAACCACAAAACCAACCCAAGGAGGGTGGGTCCTTACGTAATTATTTCCTATTCCACATCGAAGTTTGTTTTTCGTGATTGCCGACGTAACTGTGCTTTCAGTCGCACCCAATTACCAATTGTCTAATTTTCACACTTCACCGACAGCAACAACCTGTCGTATGGCTTGAAATCAGATTGTTCCTTGCTGTTTATAATTGACGTGTACCAATTACGTCAATATCAATTACGACTGCGCTCAAGTAATTGTTGACCGCGTTCTCGTTTACATTCAAACTGAAAGGAGTAGTGTTAAATCATAGAACGTTTGTTTAAGATGGTTAATATAAAATACACAGTAACCTTAGCTAGGATTACGGCGACGATTATCTAAATGCATAAGAGCAATTAAATCAGTTCAGAGGTTTTAAGGTGAAAACATAATAACAGGATTTATCATGACTTATGTAATGTAAATACGCATCCGGACACCCCGATTTACGTGGTCACTGTAACTCTGGCATTACCTTCCAGTAGTAAATAATTAATAAATGTATCATAATTCGGTCAACAAAAAACACGAGTAAATTGCGAAGTGAAATAATAATAGTACATCAGGATATTGTTATCTTCAGACGAGGCACAACCTGTATGTACTATGGAAACCAGACAGCGGAAAAGATAAATTTCTTAAATATACATTTCTATGTAAAATACTTCAAAATACAATTTTACGCTTAGGTGAACAATACATTACTCGGCGTAAATTTTTCCGGGTAATTAGAACCGAGAGTTACGTGTTATTTTAATGTGTTTTACGCATTACGTGGACGCCGCTCGTCCACCTCGGGGTTTATAGGACATACGAGTTTATCAATTCTGCATCGCTCTGGTGAAGGACAAACGTATGATTGTGACTCGCGTCAAATTAACCATTGTCCTATTGCCAAATTAAGGACCTCATTCAAAGGGTTCACACAAAGGGTTTTCACTATTCTTAAATGGAAAAAAATGTATCTATGCTATACTTTAAAGCTGAACTAATTTGAATTGGAAAGTTAAATTTATAAAATATCATTTCTCCAAATCGAAATTTCTGTGATGAGTTTTTATATTAAATGGCAGTAAAGGATATCTGTGAGTTGAGTTGGTAATCTGTAATGCCTGAGAGATCTAAAAGAGCTTGAACGAGTTTAGAGCCTGCCTACTTATATTTAACCAACATATCGCCGCACATCATTGCGCCGTGGTATAAAACAATGCAAAGGGTTCGATGAGCCAAAAAAACAACGAGGGAAATAACATTATTTTTCTGATAGATGAATCCTAATATTGTGAAATGTAAAAAATTCGGCGAACACCACGATGCATATCGGAACACGTCGTCATCGCATACGGCGCAGGCAGTGACAGTTCCGGAAGGGCAGCCGGCGACCGCTCGAGGTGAAAGTGCCCGCGTCCCACTTTGTACCAATTGAACGATGGTCACCGTTCTTTTTGCGCGCTACTATGTACAATTTGCATTTAATTACTGACCAATTTGAGGACTTTACCTCAATGTCTAGAATTGTCTTCGCCGTTATAATTGTTTTACACTTTACAGTTACTCGGTTCAATTTAATCGTTTCATTTGGGACATCACAAAAAATAATTTTTAATGGACGGTAAGCATTTTTATTTCATTTTTTCTTAAAATTAGCATATTTGGTTTTAAGTTATATCTCGGCGGTCCAACGTCAATTTGGAACATATACAGAGGTCTATTTAGAATCGTTTGAGGCATTTGACACGTCTAGGAACGCAGACAAAATAGGTTCGTATGACAATATCAATCACATTAGGCCAATTAAACATCAAATGCAACGCTGCATCACGTAGAAACTGCAGCATCTACGACCCTACCGCGACCAACTGAGATATAATTATTTAGAATGTATGACACACGTCAACTCACAGCGACACTTTCATTAACAGTATTCCGCAACATCTCCGTCCAATAAGCAGCAGTGGAAACAGAAGCAGGTCAAGTATTGAATGGACTCACCGAGTTCGGAGGTCGTTGATATAAACACGACTAAGTTGTCACGAGAAGCGGACAACGCGTGATTCCGCGTTACCTCACGTTCCTAGTGCTTAGATAAAAAAATATTTCCATTCTAATTTATACAATTTTATGTAATTTTAGTGATACGAACATAATACGACGCACGCAATAGTTATTTTCCAATAAAGCTGCGATTTGTTTGCACCCGACGATTATAGTTCGGTAACAGAAGGTAGGGTTCGGCGCAGAAGGTACAGAAGGGTTCTGTTTACGAGAAACAAATATAATAATGTGACAAAGAAGAATAGTACAAAGAAGTTCCATAAAAAAGAAATTTTTATTACACAGTTATTATACAATTAACCCCAAGCGAAATTAGAATACCTACAAATAGAATTTAATTAAATTTCAGAACGCCCAAGGGAAGTTATACATATTCACTTATGAGTCATTGAAAATTGAAGTCATCTCACTTAAAGAAGATCACCTGTTATTATGGGTAATAAAAGGGTTGTGTCAAAATTATTTCAATACTTTATTAGCCTAACTGAAAAACAAAGCAATGAAAGCAAATGCAAACCAATATGTTAGTAGCTTTACGATTCAATAAAACTTAGGTAATTGAATCCCCTGATATTTATGATTTCCATAGGCACGTGGAGGGCTACTCGAGAACCGCAAACTAGGCCAATTAATTAGAAGATGGACACAGCTAATAAAAATAGACACCTTGGAACGTCACAGAACGACAGTAAACAAATAAATTTAATCTTTAATTTTCTCACTTTATTTGAACCAATTCCAGTTTTACATCTCGTTACATACAGAGTAAGAGCCGCGACTACGCTTGCTGTTTTCTCATGCCCTCTATATACATATTTATGTAACATCAAAGTCAAAATAAAAATCATTTATTTACATAGCATTTGCAATCATATATAGACGTCATAAGTTTACATTAGCGCACAACCCAGAAGAACTAACAAGAAACTTAGTGGGGTTGTCATTTTTTGTGATCGCTCAACAATTACAATTTTAAGCCTCCAAACTACAGGCAACTCATTTCTAAACTTGTATGTCTCGCATGTCATCTGCAATCGAGTTGTAGGCTTTTTAACATAATCGAAGCGTTGACGAATTACTCAAAATTTACAAATTAACAAATCTTTCGGTAGTTTGTTTAAAAAAAGTCCAGTCACGTATGTAATCGTCGGAGAGTTGCGTAGAGCAGCGTAGTTACATTTCTACGTTTCACCATTCCCGTTTATACGTTCCACTGGGGAATAGTGGTGATCCATTGCTGGTATTGCCGTACAGCGGGCACAGATTCACTCCGCACTACTCCCAAGAATTTCAAATTATAAGCGTTCAACAGCACAGACCCGGAGCTAGAACCCAGGGTCACTCGAGACGCAGTCACCCTAGCAACCGTTCCACCGCTCATATATTTATACTAGGTGTATCAATCCATCAGCGTTTAGAAGTTCACGGCTGACCATATACCACCCCTATCCGCCATTGTACAGTATATAAACTTAAAAAAAATCTCCAACAACGCAACAGTGCGCGCTCAGCAATAAGATCTTATAATAAACACATATGCAATTGTAGGAAACTATATCACTAGTTACATCACAATCTGACACGAATGTCTCGTTCGGATACACTAATTGCGTTCAAAAAATTATTTAACAAGTCGCGGTCCGGCGTGCACATATAATGTGTACGTACACACAGACGGTGCGTTTAAAATGTATCAACACGACGCGGTCTTGAATATCGTCTACTAAGGAAACAGTAAACCCAAGTCTGTACGACCACCAACATCTCATAACGCTGCCGGTCAACGTTCCACGCAGCCAGAGTAACCAGTGCGTTTTATGAGCGCGTCGCTCCTAATGAGTATCGACGTGCCGTAAATATTTGCTAAGAGGTAGGTCTGCTAATAAAATAATTATTTAATATTGATCGAATGCAGAATATTCAGTGCGCGCTAGTGTAAACAAATTATACAAGTAGTTGCCCATTTTACTTTATGGCACAAAGTAACACGATCGAGCAGCCAGCAGTCGCTAGCGACCGCTGCGAATGTAAATTTACCTCACAAATAAATTGTACGAATAGTATTTTCAGTATCATTTTTACTTATTGTGTAACAATACTGTATTGATTCTCTTTACGTAACTGCGATTCCTGCCTGATATATACGTACCACCGTTCTGAAAACATTAAATTGCAAAATGTTCTTTGCAAACCGGCTACCATCGTTCTCATCCACAGGTACGAACAATGACAGTATTCTACGCGCAGATGCGTCGTAATCGCCTCCCTATTTAGCAGCGTTATCAAAACTCAGCATCGCCTTACCGTCGCAGCGGCCGAGTGTAATCATCCTTCCGTCCGTACGAGTACCATCACACTTGACGCATCGCACGCGCCTCCGACACACTGGGCCTACGGGCGCGAGGGCGCGCATTGGGCGAGGTGGCCGTTGAGTGGCGATGTCTCACTGCGAGGGTTATGCGCGGGCAGTCGCCGCAGCGTAGGCACGGGTGCCCCGCTCGGACCGAGGTCGAGGCGGTACAGGCGCGCTCAAACGGTCGTCGCTTGCTCGTGTGTTTCGGGCCTAACGTTGTTTTGTGCTGATAGAACTTTATAAAAGTATTGTACCTATTATGAAAATTACAATGACATTTATTTGGACTTTAATCTGGGCTAATAAAAACAAATTTGTAAAATTATAACAGAAAATTATGTGGTATTATTATGGGGTATTAAATCCTACTCGTAAGCCAAAGTAACGTAACTCAAAGACTAGTTAGTTGGTGCTAGCTATTATACTGTTTGACTCATAAGCGCCAGGTTGTGGATTCGGTTTCCAGCCGAGAAAATATTTATGTGGTGAACACGAGTATTTCTATTGCTGGCCTTGGAAATGTATATATAATTGTATTTACGTATTTCAAAATTTGCATTCGTAGTCTATCATTTATCTCTTTGACACAGCACTGACTATCCTTAATTTGGGATCAGATGACCCTATAAAATATCGCGAGACACTGAACTAAACAGATATTAATATTTAAAAAAAAACACTTTACCTAAACGGACCAATAGCAATGGAACACCTATCTACAAACGAATATAAAGGAACTGAAGCCAGAGTGAGATGCAAGCAAGCACGCAAACAAACAAACAAACAAACAAACAAACAAACACGAAAACGTTGCAAAATCGGCGCGCGCAGCCGAAGCGGCAAGCAACAGGCGAACGCCAACAAAAGGATTACACACCACCAATGAATTGGATTTGAGCGCGGGCAATAAGCTGCACGATTTATGTCCACTCGCCCGCCGCGCTCCGGCCCTCCGCTCGTCGTGCGTCGCGCTGTGTGCGGCTGAACAACATCTTACCTGGGAAAGGGAAAATAAAAACTTAATATTATTAAGAGTTTCATATTCAACAGGTTTATTTGAAGCACTCGGTTGAATATTATTCTTACTTTTCTTTAAAGGTATCAAACGGGTTTTAAAATAAAGTCAATTAGAGTAACAAGAATTAACATTTCATCACGCCTGTATTTCCCTGAAGTGTTAAGCAGTGAACTGTACCAAATCCAATTTTACGTATTGTTTTGTTATACGTCATATAGGTGAGATACCATACCACAGAACCAATTAACGTAAATATAAATACATATGCAAAATCGAAAAGAACCGATGATACCCAATAAGTAAATTAGACTAAGTCTAAAACAACATATTTAGACAATTAGTAATACAAATAAGACAATAAGTAAATAAGACTACATCACAAAAAAGAGGTAAAATTTACTAAATAATACATCACAATCTACAATTGGCATCGCGCGGTGAATCATTTCTATAATTTGCGTATATGTTTTCCGGAATGAGAAACCTATTCAGCAAATATCATTTAAAGTCAAAGGAACTACGTCGGCGAAGTTCTAATAATACGAGTAGAAAAACTATTTATATTAAAGAAATATAGTAATAAATAACAACAATGTCTATTTAACAATACACACACACAACGATTCCTTATACTTGACGGCTTTTATGGACATCCATAAAAAAGGGGGTCCCCTTTAAAGACCATAATGTTGATATCAATTGTACTAGACACATACATAAGCGAGCGTCGATCGCCCGCCCGGCTCGTCGCGTCACAAATTATTATAACTGCAGATGTTATCTGGTATAACTTCACTTCCAATAACCGGGAACTATTTATATCTGTAATATACGTCGTGTCCTGTTGGTGTTACAACTGTTTACGATACTACGAGGCGACGCCGACTCCGAAGGTTGGTTTTAAAAGGGCCCGAATGAATGGTTAATGTACCTATATATTTTATTGACAATGATAATTTGTCTCGGAGAATTTGCAGCGAATATGTAAACGTGAGATGAAATAGTGCGAGCATACTGTAATGAACTGTTTTATTGCTACATTGTGATTCCGCCTCGTTGGTCGTGATGGTTGTAATCTCGACCTCAGACCGAGAGTCGGGCACTATAAACTTATATAAGTAAGTTTTTTTTGGTAGTGGTTCGGAGTCTGGATGCATCTCCGGTGTATGGCAATAGGCTCATCTCCTGTTCCATAGTGGGACATAAACGTAAATGGCGAAACGTGGCAGTGTACTGCACTCGTCTGTCTACCTTTAGGGGGATTACAGGCGTGACAATTACCATATTATCATAATTTCAGCTCTCTTATGGAAAAGGCTGAGACCACCCCAAGCGCCAAATATCCCTTATAGACCTAACATCCGTCTCCTACATACATTCTCTCAGATCGTTGCAATAAGACTATTAGAATCGTCTCTCCAGCGGAGCTTTTCTCCTCGATCGGCACAACATGCAGCTATTCAAGATGAGAGTAAATAGGCACTTTCTAGACAACTGTGTTACACCTCACTCCATCAGGCTCACTGTCAGCTGAGATTGTGTTCAAACGCGAGCCTATCGGCATTAGAAGAACAGTTTGGTCTATGTGCGTTGAAAACGGTGGCCCGAACCAAAAAGCCAGCGTATCTGTGGCGGCGCGGCGGCGGCCGGAATGCGGTCCGCTGCCGCCATATGGCGGTAGCGGTGGTAGTGGCGACCGCGAGCTGGCGCGCGCGCACTTTGTTGGTTTTCCTCTAAACAGCGCCGTAAATCGGCGCCCGACGCTCGGGTCGCTGTGATTGCCGCCAGTGGAAGAAAGTATGATAGAACTTGTCCAATTTATAGCTGCCGTTTTGACACAACTCTTCGTCATGTCACAGATCATACAGTTAACAGACTCAAATGATATGCTTATCCCCAACTCCTATGCCCAGCATTGGGATCATGGACACAAAACGCTCCGGAGAGGCCAACAGTACATTAAGCCAGCCTAACAATTACGAGATGACAATGGACAATGTGTTGATTTTAATATGTATACTCTATGGATATGGATAACTACTCAAAAAGTTACAAGTGAACACACATGCACCCTCGATATTCACTTCAAAGCTAACGTTATTAATAATAAATTCACCGATAGCAACAAAAATCCTGCAAGTAACATTTACTTTTATATTTCTCAAAAGACAAATGTCAAACGACAGATAAAATTCACTTAAAATATTTCCACAAAACTATTCTACATTCCATGAGTATCGTATTCCATGAGTATGTCAAATTAATCCATGAAGTCGCCAAAAGAAACCTTATAAAAGGACCACGATGTCAATTATCAAATTGAGCCGGCTCCAGGACCAGTCCCGTATTCCGCGAACGGTAACCCTATCGCGGGACGTCTCCCGAGACGGACCACACGTGCAGTTCTCGCGAACTTGGCCCACGGCCACTCACATGCACCTGTTCACATGCAGTCCACTGGTCACTGCCAACCGATTTAGACCTTGGGGCTTTCACTGGTGGCCCATAAACACACAGACAAAACCTATATATTGACATGTTATACATTCACTCGAATATACATATTAAAATACCTCAGTTTTGCTTTATAAAACTTCTTCGTTGCATACTTTTCGTTCAATCTTCAGCCAAAACGTTTTCCTTATTGCATCTCAAACTGATGATGGTTCATACATATGTAAACAGATGATGATGAATCCATTTCGCCGACGGTCCGCTTACGAATGGCGGGTAAACAAACGCACAAAGGTGGAAGGTGGCCGGGGGAAGTCCGAATGTGTCTTACACAATATTACGTATCGTCTAACAATTACATTTGTCGTTGTTATATGTGTTTTTACATGGAATCCGCAGAACTATGAATAACGATTTTCTGGATACTGAGTAATTATTTGTATCTTAACAGTTGACAAACGCGTTAACTACAGCATAAAGTGTAGTATCACACTAACTATAATGGACAAAAAGGAGGCAAAAAAAGACCAGGAAATGTCTATTTTTTGTTGTTGAAAATATCAACACCTTTCCATAACAAATAAATCTAATATAATCACCGTTGCTTAAAAAAACACACATTGATAGTTAGTAAATGAGTCACAAGTAAGTCGAAGAATCTCGCAATGGAAGCAATGTTAAATAGTAAGGAGTTATCATTATTAGAAAAGTAGAATGAAAATCGAAACTATACAAAATCCAATCATAATCACAACACGTGTTCAATTGATTTGTCACGGCCGCGAGGCACCATCGTCAAGAGAACAACAGCTTCGTTAGCGCCGATCGTTATCTTAAGAAAAAATATTAATACTGCGCATTATCTAACTCCGCGATCGCCTTGACATTCCCGACATTTTGATAAAGCCTTCGGGGCACGTGTCACACCCGTTGCGAGTGATAAGAAGCGAGTATAGCGATGGAACATATCGATTGACGGAACATGTACCGAATGCAGTACTCACATTATTGATATGAGAATATGAATTTAAGCGTAATGACTCATATACATATATCCTTCATACACAAAACATGTTCACTCACAGTTTATTTACTGTAAAATCATTAAAAGGTAGGTATAATTGGCTAAAGCACAATCGTCGAAAATTTATCGTTTGCATGTACTCAGTGTGACAAACCCTTAATACACTATTTACGGAATACAATTCCACCGCGAACCGAGCGACAGTACTGCCGCGATATTGTATCGAAAAGGTGTCAAGGTTGGTGTACTAGCGAAATGAAGACTGAAAGATGTATTTACTTGTACCTATTGTTTGCAAACAGACGTGAACGGATACCTGCAGAGAATCAATCTATAATTATTGTTTTTGAACAAACAATATGCATTGTTGATGGCCTTTTTATACTTTTATTGCTCACGTACTACGAAAAACCCACGCGCGCCCACTTTTCATTACGACCCTTTTAAAAAATTTCGAGAAGCCACACTATGAACAAAAAGAGGATTTAATCAAATTTAGTAATATAAAACCTCAACTAATCTTCCCTTAAAGCCAGCAAGCGGAACGTTGACATGAACCAACAGTACCGCGTACACACAAATAAATACAAATGAATGACATCTACATCACATACTTGAACTGTCCAGTCGACGTCCGCCTGTATTCAGCGATCATGGCCCGTCCACTTGTTACGGTGTCGCTCAAGGTTGTCGCCAAGGTCGCACCGTGGCGCAGGTCAAAGCAGATTGGCGACGATCCGGTGGTCCGACGGCACGCCGGCAACCGACGACCCATTAAAGAAACGCCCATACGGGAGACGCTGGAAGCGGCGGTGACGCGCGGCGACGTCAGCCCGCTCGCTGATCGCGAGGAATAATTGTTCCGCAAATTGAGATTGATGACCGCTTTTATGGTAAGCGATAAAATATGACCGGCGCGAGGCGGTCCGATTCCTTTGTATAATTGATAAATGAGATTTCTAGAATGTTCTATGAGCCTGTCGATTGCAAATAACGAAAACCAATTTTCAAGAAATATATATTCTCCCAAGCAAGTTACAATAAAAGCTATATATTGTGTACAATTTTGTAGAAAACTGTCAGGGATATTGGTCAAGCTGTTTTAATGCAATCAGTAACAGAGATACATACTCGTTAAAGCCGATCGTATCGTACATGTATGTACCAATTAGGCTTTAAAAATATTTGTATTTCCTTACTTTTATTAACATAAGTAATGTCGAGTACACTAAAACAAAAACAAAAACACGGCAGGCGGCGATGTCGTGAGACCGAAAAGTAATCTCACGTCAAGAGACGTTTAAAGTTTTCCGTCTTGCGAAACGTTACTAATGGATTTTACGCAGGAATCGTTTCGTGATCGTCAAACAACAAGGCCGAATTTTATTGCCGAAAACATTAAAAAAAAACCTTTTTTGGCGGGCACTCGCTCGCGCACGGCACAAAACAAAGGGAAGCAGTTTTATGGACACACTTTAAATTCGACACGGGTTCACCACACGCGAGAATTATAATGCACAATATATTTTTTATGCACACAGAATTATTAAATGCAAATTATGTACCCACACGTATGTACGCACGCACACATGTATCACACGTGTACACACACACACACACACACACACACACACACACAGGTACAGATGCCGTCCAAGAAACGAGCTTAACGAATCGACATTAAATAATCTCGCGCGGACACAACCTGTATGTAACGTCGATCGATACGTCAAAATAATCCTCTTAAGGTGCGATTTGTCGTCGGCACTTGCGCAAAAAGTTTTCGACACCGCCGGTCGTGTGAGATTAAGGTTCCGAAGAGGAGCCGCCGGCGGAGGAGCGGGCCGGGCGCGCCGCCCCTCGCAGCCGCCGGTCATCGTCACCAACAACCCGAGCCGGAGCCGTGGGAACCGCCGAGACGGTTGGCCCGGCTTTTCGACTGATGTTCCGAGACACCCACCATCCGCGTGCGGTCGTGCGCATTTAATCATAACATTTTGGCTCACGTATAAGAACCGTCAAAGGTATACAATACTATGGGTGATGTATACGACGATCTGACTTTACGAGCTATCAAGTCCAGCCTTAACAAGGTTCTTCTCTTTTTTTATTATATATAGTTTAAATCCGGTAAAAATCCAGACGGGCCACCCGATGTTAAGTGGCCAGATGCCTATGAACACGTGCAGTATTAGATTAATTGCTTATTATGCTGCTAGAGCTTAGTCGGATTTTAAAGAGAGCTTTTTTCACGTCTTTCTTGACGAATCCCATCAGATACCGCTTCGGAAATATCTCAGAAAGAAGTTCACTCCACATCTTGCATGTCCGCTGAATAAAAACCAGCGCGCAAATATCGTGATCAATGGTCGTGTCATTGAGTTCCGGTTTAAAATATTATAGAAAATATAATAGCCATAGCCATAGCCATAGACTAACC
Organism: Mysoria ambigua; assembly: GCA_018245875.1. Lineage (NCBI taxonomy): Eukaryota > Metazoa > Arthropoda > Insecta > Lepidoptera > Hesperiidae > Mysoria > Mysoria ambigua. Next base: position 3,681 of record DWEI01002040.1, on the reverse strand, counting down.
ATCTATTTAATAGTGGGACTTAAACGTAACCAGAGAACCGTGGGTGAGTACTAGACTCCTCTGCCTATCTCTTCGGGCATTACAGGTGATGTTTAAAATTACTTGGATTCTGACAGCATAAATCCAAGAATTGAATAACATTTATCATTGTTATGAACGCGAGTTGTCGACCTGGCACAAATTCACGTACACACATCGTAGCGACATTATCGGTAGCGCGCACGGAGCACAGATTCTGCGTAGTCGAAGCGACCGTTCCGTTTTACGATTAGTACAAGAGCACGATAAAGAAACGTCGCAGCGCGCGCTCCACAGCGGCGTCGCGTGGGCCACCGCCGCGCGACCCGCCCGCCCGCCGCCCGCGCGCGCCTAGCGAGCGGCGTGTGGCCGAGCCGCCGCGCCGCATTGTACGCGAACATCTCCAGCGCCCTCTTGTCGTGCTCGGTGCGAACTGCGCGTACAACACCGGAGATTATCTGATGTTTTATGACGCGATAATTTTATTTCAATCGAATTATCCATTATAATGTCACAACAGTTGACTCCGATATAAAAGCGACTCGAAGCTGTGGATGAAATATTTACATTGAAAAAAAAATACTCTACTTGAGGTTTTATTAAATTATTTCGCTCTACAATTATGTTATGAAAATTATTCGACGGTTCTGCAAACATCGATCTCGCATTCTGACGTCATGACGACGTCTGCTCTATGTACACTAAATGTTGAATATACGATGATCAATATTAAAAGTAATATATATGACAAAACAGTCAAAAGAAACTGCGTCCAACCATATTATAACTTCGATGCTCACTCAAACTCTACTTTGTATACAAGTGTTCCTGTTCCAAACGAACCGGTTGATTGCTTACCTAGTGCAACTAAGCAATGCTAATGTCTTTTTAATGGACGGATATAGGATATAATACAGCGAGCCGAGTGAACTCACAAGTGGCCGGGAGCAGGAAAGTGGTCGCACTCGGGAGGCGGCGCGGGATCGCGGGAAACGCCTTGACCCAGATGCGTACCATCGTAACACTTAATATACTGCATATTAGCATTTAATCGGCGTTTTACACGTAACCTGATACGATTTTGTTAATAATATTATATAAATGTTCACTTTTGTTCATAACGAAGTCTTCGGTTCTTGTTATTCTTTTATAGATTGCTGTCTGCAATGTCGAGTGATATGTTAATCGTACCGAGGATGGTCACTGTTGGAGACAATCTTCAAGGGCATTGGAGGGGACGTCATACGATCAGCAAGGGATGAAAATCTTCTCATTATATCAATAGTATCAAATAGCACGGTTCATATCTCATACAGATTACTCATTAAAACGACCTTTTCTTTTGGTGAAATCCTTATAAACACATAAACAAACAAGCATAACATAACATCACCCATATATTTCCTCGTCGAAGGGGTGCGCCAAAGGAATTCAGCGCACCCACGCTTCACCAGCTACGTTACACCGCCCACAGAACAGTCGGTGTACGGCCGTACGCCAGCACCATGTACATCGCACCCGTCATGTGCGCACTCCGCATGACTCGCACCGGCCGCGCACGAGCGCAACGCCACCGTCACACGTCACACGCGACGCGACATTGCATTTGTTCCCCGACGTCCCCGAAGGTTCCATTTCATACATCGACATTCGCATCTATCGCGGCGGGGCACTGGTGACCTGTAGTACAGGTCTGCTAAAAGCTTATTTCAGGCACCTGGCTCTCACTAAATAACGTGCACTGAACAGAACTATGTAACTGGATGTAACAACTGAACTGTATGTAATTACCTTAGCTAGTGAGAGCAAATAAATGAATTGTATTATTATTATTGCTCTGTTAACTATCTACACTGAATGCTAGAAATAAGAAACAAAAACTATTTTTTTATTAGTTGATCTAAACTTTAACAAATCGTATTTTCACTTTAAAAAAATTAATGTCGTAAGAACGTCTTAAGGATTACGTATTATAATTGGCAGAACATTTAACGTACAATGATGCAATAGATACAAAAACAATGTTGTATATTTCAAAATTGTATATTTCAAAACGAATCGAGACACAAACAAGTATACCGTATGCAATTTAATAGCGTAAAGAAATAACGATTAAAAGCCAAGAAAACAAAAATAGATCACAACTAAACACCCTTTGTTGACCTTTAAAGGTGTTTTCATTCCATATCCCTGTAAACAAGACAGGCGGGCCCGATAAGACACCGAAAAACATTCAATTAAACGAATAACACCGCCTATAAATCTCCACACACACACAAACACACGTTAACACACTCACGCACATGAAATAAAAAAAACAAAAGACATTCGCGCTCACTCGTACTTCAGCTCAAGTTAATATACGTCATGAAGTGAGCGATGGAATGCCGCAGTGGATTTATGGGGCATCGTTAACTTTTAAATCTGTTTAAGGACAGATCGCGTATTATCATATTACCACTATTATTATTACCACTGTCGCTTCACGTTATACATACAAATATTGTTGTCGACTCCGTGTTGCGGAAAACGACGTAATATACACATGTACTATATGCATAATAAGCACACATTTCATACACACACACATATTTTTCGTCAACTTTAAGCGTTCGACTTGCGCTGATAGTGTTTGTCGCGAACAGTAGGTACATAACATCACGCCTGTAACATCATTTGGATCGGTAAGTGTACGACCCACAACACAACAAGTGGTGAGTCTATTGCCACACACACAGCACAAATGCAAATTCCGAGATACCGAGTATTAGAAATTTCGAGATTCCGAGTACTAGAAATTTTTACTACAAATTCCAAGTTTGTAAAATCCGATAGTATGGACCAGAGATTCGAACCCAGGGCCTGTCGAACGGCAGCCGCACTGGCCATCATTCGAGCAGCGACGAGGCAGTCACTAATAGTCCTATTCCAACAGTAACCTTGACTACCGTTGTCCTTGAGATCCATGCGCGGCAGCATCCAGCTGCGACATCTACAAACGTGTCCAATGTTTTGTTCGCAAGATAAAAAACTGTCATATCGCAAGTTAAAATAACACCCAATTATGATCTGGTTTACGTGGGAGTTAAATATATACCGAAGTATATAAATAAGCTTGATACAGTTCAGGGCGTGCTTCCAACAACCGCGTCCCATCCCAGCGCGGGCCAACTTGTGCAACCCGCCGCGACCCGCGCGCAACCCCGAAGTCGCATTCTGTCACTTGCAGGTTAGTTCCCCATGTCGCACGCGGAATGCGGTATGCAGGTACAACAAACTTCAAGTCCCTTCAGTGTTTGTGCTTTAGTATCGTACGAAACAAAAGTAAACAACGCGTCGCCTGATGCATGATTTCTATGAAATTAATACACCATGTTTCGAAATAGAATAAATTGATCATGTTTCGAAAATGTATAAAATATGTAAGTGATACTATATTTAGTACAGGGCTGCGATGTAAATGTTAGCGACATTTAGCTTATAATTTCTTCCGAGTTCCTAAGCAACAAGGCGAGCGGAAAATAACATAGGAATTTTTTTTTTATCCTCTGAGACTTACCCGATCAGGCATTTCTTTTAAGAATTACAATATAGTGTACGAGATTAATAAAAAAATTGATTATAAATTAAATAGCTTATAATCAATTTTTTTATTAATCTCGT
>DWEI01002039.1:0-15187 GCA_018245875.1 Mysoria ambigua | reverse complement strand
GAAAATCTAAATTAGAAAATTTTGTAGTGTTCAACCTGGGAATCGAACCCGGGACCTCCCAATCAGCAGTCGCACCTGCAACCAACACGACCAACAAGGCATTCAGTAAATGATACAATTATAAACAATCAATTTGTTTTCATGAGCAGATCTGTTGACCAATGTTGTTGACCAGTGCATAAGAGACTCAACAGAGTGAACATTTTGTTTCATACAAAACACATGATCATTACAATAGATAGAAGTCAATTCATCCACTAATTATTTAATTGATTGACTTCTTAGTGTGAAAACAAGTTCAAGTTTCAATTAAAATCATTCCACATACACAAATAAAGTCATGCAAGTGGAGGGGTGTTCATTTATAAATTGGAAGATCTGTATATAAATGGTAATTTTTAACAGATAAAGGTTGTAATTGTTTATATACAATATTATGTTATGAGACAGTTGCTACTTTATTTTAACAGGTGAAAGAGAACTTGTTGAATTTCTCACAGAAGAGATTGTTGCTGAGCGCAAGTCACAAAAAATCAAAACCATCCCTAGCGAGCTGGAGGGCTTCAAGGTGCAGGGGGATGGTGCAGAAGTTGTATTAACTAAGGAGCTCAAGGATGAAATGTAAGTTCACATTACAACGCACAAAGAAAAGCTGTGATTTATCATCCATACTTAAATAACTTTATTTTCTTGATCCTAAAACTATATAAGATCCAATAACTATATTAAATAACATCCAGAATTTTGAAATGTCAGATTTGTGAAGATTACATACCAAGATCATAAGGTGTGATTAACATCATTCATATATATATATGAGTACAATAATAAAATTGGTTTTATTGATTTCAGAGTTAAAATCACATTTAATGTGAATCACACAGTGGATTCAGAGGATTTCGGTGAAGGTGATGCCCAGCAGGAAAAACAAGAGTTTTCAGAGATGCGTTCTAAGCCTCAATTCGAAGTAGACCTGATTAGGGGAGACACCACACTAGGCTTTACCTGTTCGTTCCTTCAGGACCCGCCACCGACCACTTCTGATGAATACAGTTAGTATTTAGGTTTAATACAAATTTGATTATTTCTATTTACCTGTAACTAACATGCAATTTAATATGCAATTTTTAAAGTAAACTAAAAATTGTGTAGTTCATATTTGATCACCGACACTCATAATAATAAAAACAACCTTACACCTGTAATACCCGAAGAGGTAGGCAGAGGAATGCAGAACACTAACACTATTCACCAGTTACGTTTACATCCCACTTTGGGATAGGTGGTGAGCCTATTGCCAAGTATCGGTCATATATGCAGACTCTGAACCTCTACTAGAAAAACTAAATTAGAAAATATTATAGTGTTCGACCCAGGAATTGAACCCCAGACCTACCTATTGGCAGTTGCACTTGCAACCAACACAACCAATGAGGCAGGAAATCATAATAATATATTCATTGTAATTGTAATTCTAAGAAAATTGAATTTTAATAGATTATTTTAAAATTTTCCATGTATATGATCATAGTATATCTTCTGTAAAATTGGTATCCAGCCAATATTCTCTTACTGTTGACTATGACTGTGACACACTGTGGTACTAAAAGTAGTATCAGTTCTAAATCAATGTGCTTCAATCTTGACATAAGAATTTTCATGTGCTTTCAGATGACATTTTTGGTATTGATGAGGTGACAATTTATAAAGGAGAGTGGTCTGACAAAGTGTATGCAGTCGCTGGCGACGTTCTTGATGGGGTTTGTATTTTTTTTTTAATTTAAAAATAAATAGCATATTCACATTCAACATTTCCATTTGTAATATATGTGTCATTTTTAATGTACATTTATTATACAATATATTTAAGAAATTATATCTACCAAGAGGTATATTGTTGTTTTGAAATTTTATTCATTTATTAACATTAATAGAGAAAAATAAATTATGTAATACTCCATATTTTATTTTAAACTAAATTTTAACAATAGAGTAAAGTGAACGAACATTTCGCCGTAAACGTAATAGACGGCGTGGAGTTTTGGTTAACACATACTAACGACCGAACGCTCGGGTAAAGGTTCGAATCTTGACTAACGCATAAAATTTTTCTTCACCCCATTTATTTCGCCACACTTGATTCTATAACACACGTAGTGCTCAAGTGCCAGAAATGGGGAATATTGAAGCATTGAAGTGAAGTTTGTTCTTTAAAATAGAAGAATATTCATTGATGTGCTACATTTTTTTTAAACAATTATGTACACTGATAAGGTTCGTTCTGATTTCATTTTTTAAGCTTTCAGTAAATTTCAATAATCTGCAATGTTTGTTTGTTAGCCTCTACAGTTGCGTTATGTACCTGTTTTTGTTATTTCTTACGTACATTTTGCCACTCGTTTTTTTATCTATACTAGAGTATTTTTTGAATGAAAACGAAATATTTTTTTACCGGAATGAAATCTATATTTTTATAACTTGTTTTTTTAATCATACCTCAAGCACAAAAACAAAAAAAAATAGTTTCATTTTATTTTACTAAAATATTTTGATTATTGATAATTATTAATAATTATTAATATTCATTAATAAATCATTTTTAAATTTCTGTCAGCAGATTTTTGATTTGTTCTAAATCTAGATGCTATAAAAGGAAGAAATAATATTAGAAAATGAAATTAAATTAATAACCTATACTCCCACGTAAACGTGAAATGTCATTATGGCAAAATGGTTCACGTGAAAATCTCATGTTTCAGTACCTGTACGATCTCCTAATGAACGTACTGGAAGAGAAGGGTATCAGCAACGACTTCGTTCAGAAGCTCTCCGACTTCAGCACGGCCTACGAGCACGCCGCCTATATCAACCTGCTGGAGACTATGTCCAAATTTACCATCGGCAAGTAATGGCCGTCTAACGAGGACTGGGTTATGTCTGTGGGACCTGTAACTAATACTATTCCTTAATAACTTTCATTTTATTCACTTAAATTTTCAAACCTTTACACAAGGAGAGATCTAAATTTTCCTTTATTAATTAATGTTACTGTAAACAGATTATTTACATTCTGATAATGTATAAATATATATTCAATTTTATTATTAAAGTTATCACATACAGGTTATTTCTATGTGAATATTTTGTTCAAACTTTATATAGAGTTCTAAGGGAATTTCATAAGATATGTCAATTTGATTTACGGGTTCCATAGAACGTGCGAATTTAAGATCGTACAAGGGTTGAGAAGGTCAGAGCATTTATTTTGCTTAGACAAGCTTTAAAGTGATTAGTTTAGTTATAATGGTACACAATGATGTCTTGTTTTATCTATTAGAATAACTGTGTTTAGTTATCATTATAATAAATGATTCAATGGAAAACAGTTTTTATTTTCATGTGTGATAAGTTTTATTCTCGTTTGCAGTAGTTATTCATGCACAATAAAAAGTAATAAAAAAGTCATAAAAATTAAAGTGTGTGTATGATCGGGATTAAAATGATTGCAATCTATATATCTAATTTGTATTGCTTCTCTCTGTAGTTATAGATACAGGTAAAGATATTGGAGATGTAAAAATTGGAGAAAAATCTCGACCTGGGTTTGTTCACACTTTTTACAGGAGGATTAGTCACATCAATATGTAAGCATTCTGTGACGTGGCTGAAAGCATGTTTGCAGATTACATTGAAAAAAAAATGTAAAATAAAACTCAATTGCACCCTTACTCTTGACTCTACTCTTGTATAAAATAGATAACACGACCAGAGAAATAAATATCGTTCCTGATAAGTACACAGCACTTATCTCTCACCTTTGCACCGAACTACTAGGCTAAATGTCGCAGAAGTGATCAATTACAATTTAAAATATATAGACTTCGATTCCGATCAATATGATAGCAATTGAAATGCTAACAAGATTCCGAGCAGCAAAAAGAACAAACACCAAAGGTGCATTGTGAGAGATAACCCGCGAAGATATCAATTCTCTATAATCTAGGTATTCCATATTGGAGCGGACATAAATGACTAAACTTGATCTTACATTAAGTCTACTGGGCACATTGATGTTAAATACGTGAATTGATTTATTTTCGGACGGGCCTGTTCTTACTCTGTCAAACCATTTGGTCTCGTTCACGGACAACGCGATGGTGATAATTTTGGTCTGCTGCAAGATTCAAAGGCATCTGTTACGAGCCAGTAACAGGTGACTCGACAGCCTAAAAACGAAGAAATATGATATTAGAACCAAATAATAAACGCATAATTACCTTCAACTCAAGTTTATTTGGTCTCTAAACTAAATATTTATATAGCAAATCTAAGTTCAAGACACGCTCTTGTATGTTAATATCACTATCTTGTAAATGACATTTTACCAGGCACATCAAACATTTAATGCGTTCACCAAATGCGTCAATGGCTGACGTGTGAAACAATAAAGATACACCGAGAATTTTTTTTCAATATACAAAACTGCATATATACCCTTTGTGGTTCGACTCCGGCAGCAACACCGCCACATTTATTTATAACAGCAGCGTTAAGTGCTGCTGTTCCGGTTTGAAGGGTGTGGTAAGGTAGACATACTTTTTCGAGGCATTCCAACTTAGTCCTCAGGGGTAGAGGCACATCTGTGGTAGACTTATCTGGGGTTGATTACAGATGTCCATGGGCGGCAGTAGCCACTTACCATCAGGTGGACTGGATGCCCGTCCTCTACTTCCTTATTATAAAAAAAATCAAAGTTCGACCAACCTGTATACATAAGCTTCATATCTTAAACTATCAACCTAATAAGCACACCTTATATTTTATCACTACCATGTGCACGTGAAACTTAATCGTCGGATGGTGATATGAGCCTCTATATAATGGAGTGACGAATTCATTTCGCATGAAAGTTTCCCGCGCTCGCTTGTCTGCTTATAGTATTCTCGTCCCGACTAAGCCAGGCGTCAGTCGGCCGTCATCAAACTATCAGACATCAGCTGAATTTAAATACAACGATGGGGTCATATTTTTATCTCTTTCTTTTAGGGCTTGTTTTGCTTATTATCACATGACCACTAGCGTGTGGCAGAAAGAGCCACTGAAGTTTTGATTTAGTTTTTTGATTCCAAACCGACCAATAGATTTGGATCACTTACGCTTACCAACCAATGAAATAGCAGTCAACCCGCTTGAACTTCGTGCGATTCAAATCGAGCTGTCAAAGCACAGGCCGAAATGAAACGAGTTTTAATTTACCTCGCCAAAATGGCTGACGCGTCGCCGTCGATGCGCGTGAATAAAATACCCGATAGTCTTTATGAACAGTGTTTGACAAATTTAGTGAACTACCTGCAAAAATGTAAGTGCGAGCGAAATGATTTACGATACCTGCCGGACGGCGTCCTCATGGACGTTTATTACAAGGTGAGTTGGGTGCTGCCCATACACTATTATCTACAATAACATTCTGACAAAAATGCACCGTTACTTATTTGTGGTGTGTTATCTGTTTCGCGATGTCCTGATTATTGGTGGCGACAACCTCGATGGTTAAGACCGTCGTGAATAATAATAAGGATGGTCATCTGGGCTCGAGTTCATGGTCACGCGGTCCAAAGCCACATGAGTTTGGAAGTCAATAACAGATACTTTCACTGATTGTTCTTATTCGTCACACGCATCTTCGATCATATGTTACAGAACTCCATTCAATAATATGTGCGATTACTTTTTTGACGACTTTACGCCATACGCAGCATTGTCAAATACAGGTGGAATAATTATCCTTTGTGTGATCGCACCACCTGTTCTACTTGTATACCCTCCAGAGTTATTACAGCCTGTGTTCTTTTTAAAACACTTTTATATATTACTAGAAGCTGGCTGGAAACAAAACAGATTGCGTGAACAGTAATTTTTTGTAACACCAAGTACGTGACATTTAATTGCCCAAGTGTATAAACTTCTTATGTGTAATCGGAGTACTATGACATGTCTTTAGAATTTCGTTGCAATAAATGTAAATTCTGGTCGAATATACTGGAATTTAGTCTATTAAGCTATCTTCAATCTAAGACCTCGTGTATTGTACATTGATGATGCCTTAGTTTATCTGAGCTTAAACTTTATTATATAAGAATTTATTTTAAAACCCATTTTGATTTAGTATACATGTATATTTTTATTTATTGTTAACATTGAGGTTACCATCTACACGGAATATAACTTGTAGATGCGCTTCAATTGATTCTTAACGTAGCATCCCACTCAATGCTACGTTACGCTAAAAGTCCGATTACAAAACAATAGACAATAATTGTAAGGATTGTCCATAAACCCATAGAATATCTATTGTAATATGCAATATTACGTATATATAATTGTGCCCAGTGTCACAGTACTAAGTAATGCTCTAATAATATGATAAAATATATACACAGTAATTCGTTAAAATTAGAAGTTACAAAATAATTTTATCAGGATTGTACCAGGGGAAATCATTAAATTTGCCTGCATACTCACATAAAAGGAGTGATATATGCAAAACCAATATGAAAATGTTTTAAATGTTGTAAATACATTTTGTGGTAGATTTGTTGTACATCTTGAATCCAAAATCTTCGTTCGAGTGTGTCAAGCTGATACATACCTACTTTAGAAAATTTTTGTCTTCAAAAATTTTCTGAATGTCGCGAATGATGAGCTAAAAAATACCAAGCATACAGATTTGGAATTTATTATGCTTCAAATCTTGGAATTAATGGAAAATATTTAACTTATTAACTTATGTTGCAGATCCGTTTGGAAATGTGAAATGTTTCCAATTTGTAATTGACTATGTATTGGAATATGCAGATGGTACGAGGGAGGGAGCACATTGATACATTATGTTTGTCAGCCGTCAGTCGTCAGCTGTGCGACCGATAGAAGTTGTGTAACATGTTTATACACACGCACGCACTCTCTCTCTCTCTCTCTACCTCCCTCCCTCCCTCCCTCCCTCATACATACACACACACACACACATATGAATATTTATCTCGTAACGTCCCATATAAATTTCGATATACTGGAATTCAAAGTTGTCGTTTTTTTCGTAACGCATTTGTTTATCGGCAATTTCCTAATTGACAAACAGCCGGAAAATTGTTTTGATCACTTAACGTGTTGAGGTGTTCGGGGCTTTGGGGTCATATTTTCCTATTGAAGGTTTCGTTAGTATCTGTAATCGTCTGTATATGTATTACTTAACATAAACGTAACGTTATTCTCAAAACGGTTACGTTTTTGGTTACGGTTTACGGAGTTTAGTACACTCTCACTTTGAAATAGGTGGTGAGCATATTGCCGTACACTGGGCTCAAATTTAGACTCCGTGCCACTACTAGAATAGAAAATAAATTAGAAAAAATTTATAGTGCCAAATCCACGAATCGAACCCAGGACCTCCTGATTGACAATGGCGCTTGCTACCAACACGTCCAACTGGGCGGTCGTATATTATGTATTGGCTAATAACAACACTTAATATACACAATACTAATATAACAATATATTTTGTACTATAGTGTGAACTAAGGAATAAATGAACAGATAGTTCTACAATCATAATAATTAATTAAAAAATGAGTCTATTAATGTTTCACACAGCCGGCTGATACCAAATTAAACATCTATTTTAATGTAAAATTTATTAACGATTATGGAAGAATAGTTTTACACCCACATATGAAACAAATTGTGTTATCATTATATTTTCATTTTGAAGATGATTGGTAGGTTTTTTTATGTTATTATCTCCACTCGACGTCGTGTGTTATCAGTTGAACTTGATAGATAGGGGATAGAGCGGATCATGTTCGCATTTTGTTGGAAATTGCTTTATGGTGGAGATAATTCAGGGACAAAATTGTTCGTTGTGTTGTTCTTTAACATCGTGGTCATAAAAATGGTGTACCACAATTATCGCAGTGTTAAACTTTATGGGACCCAGTTTAATGATAACAATTCTGTATGACGTTTTTATATGGCTGACCTAATATTTTCTTCATTTTCTATTAAAAAGCTTAGAAAATATTTAGAAGGCCGACCTGATGGTATTTGGAAGTCGTCGCCTATGGACAATTGCTACGTCAGTGGGAGTACCAATATTTTGACCGCTTTGAAGGAACATTTTAGTGCCACTATTGAACGACCGTAAAAGTTATTGCGTACGGTAAACACTTCGCAGGTTGCAATTGCGCAGAAGAAAACTGCCTTTGGAAAGGATCATTGAGGGCTGCCAGGAGTCCAGTAGGTCTGGGTAGAATTATGTTCATTCATTTCATGGTTCATATAGATTATGTGGTTCAAAGGTAATATGTTTCATTTCCTATCTACCACTACCCTATCACCTAAAATGCATCGTATCATTTGTATCTCGCTACGCACGTAAAGTTTCTTTGATTTTGCTATGACCGAAATACAATCCGTTAAAAAAACTTTTAAAATTTCATTATATGTATACAATGATTTCTCAAATTAATGATCTAAGGTATAAAAAAAAACTTTGTGCGTCAATAGTAAACTGAGCGTTCCATGCTGTCGCAAGATATCGAGAGAGAAGACAACATGACACCCTGCGTCAAGCTACGCGTGATCACACACACGTCACGTCACACGTTACCAAGAACATGCGAGAACATTCTCGAAAATAATTACCCGTGATGCCGACATACCGTTCATCGAATTTTAAAACGCGATTGTAGAGCATACGTTTTACGCCGATGTTTTCCTCCGCGGTGGACAACCCATCGAATGGGTGTGTCATAGCCTTTTTATGAGTTTACTGACTTCGCGAGCTGATGAGCGCGTCGGCGTGCGGTCGGATCGCGAGCCGACATTGTTTTGTTTAGGCACGTAATAAAAAACCACATTGTATTTGACGGGTGCGAGCATCCTTTAACGAACACACATATTTTAATCTCATAAATTAAGTGTTATTTATTTCTTTTTTTTTTTACTTTCATTCAACCCGTATTATGTAAATTCATTCTGGAGGGCAAGCGAGTACAAACGTCGACAATTTCCCTCCGTGGAATACTTGCCTGGAAATTGAACTATCTTATCTATTATATTTTAAAAGTAATACACACATACATCAATATGTATTACTATGGAGTATGACAATTCATACTTACCTGTTTCCCATGTAACTAGACAGAAATTTCCAGCAAATATGGCAACGATAAAATTCTTTTGTCATTTCCACGTTTTTTAAACGACGTAATAGAAATATAATTATCCCAACTCGTAATATAGTTACGTAGAAGTTATTTGTTATGTAACTGCTTAATGAATACGCGGACATTTCTGTCGCGACGGGTAATCGACCCCCGGACTCGCGAGCACGTCATTGGTCATTACACCTAAACATATTGTTTACGATAAAAACGTAAAAGAACGTAATTCGTTCTTGTAATGAGTGTATGATAATGTTGTCGATCATTTCTGTACATATAAAATCTATTTATGAATCTATTGATTGCGTTCAATTAAATAAATTGCTTTAATTTATCGTATTCGATCGGCGGCTGCATCCGGATTTATTTCTGTGTTAATGTCTTCGAAAGCTCAAATGATACAATCATTTATATTTGGATAGATATTACAATCGTATTAATAGGAAATTAATCTATAATTGATCAGATAATGCTTTATTCACTCCAATGGACGAATGTTATAGAACACAATATAAAACATCCAGAAAGTTCTTTGGCCTTCCAAGTTGACAGGCGCAGCGCGTCGGTCGTCAGGCTTTGATTAGACGACAATACTACTATAGAGCGGGCCATTGTTGCTTCAATCAAACTGTTAAAACGACGCGACACTTACATTTAGTGTTATGTGCCAGTTGAGGTTTCACACCCGTTAGCGTACATGAACATATCGGATTTAAACAATTATAAAACGTTATTACATTGTTGTGTACAACCTCACGCTAACCATCGTTGCAAAACGTATAGGCGCATCGACTATAAATAAAAATATGGAAATAAATAAGTACGTCCGTCTTCGTTTTCTTTGAATCGATGCGTTGGTCTCTGGACTACTCTGGACTCTCTCACCCTTACGTATATTAAACAGACATATGAAAGCCTTGACGATAAGGCCCTAGTAAAGCACTAAAACATGTCTAATGATATGCAATGGAATATTATAGAGGCGATCTTACTTTTACCACGTATTACAAGGGAATCGGCCTCTTAAAATACATTTATAATTATTATTATTTAAACGTATAATAATTATTCCCACGCCTGTAATCCCCGAAGTGGTAGGCAGATGAGTATAGAATACTCTCTCGGTTCACTAATTACTTTTATGTCCCACTATTGAATATAGGGTGAACCTATCATCATGTATTTCATTGTGATATCACCAGTTCCACCGGGAATAAATCCGGACTACAAGACAATGTTAGAAAATACAAATTAGAAAAATCCAATAGTACCCGCTCCATGTTTGAACCCACGAGCTCTCTATCGGCAGTCGCGTTTGAGACCACTGGATTGATGAGGCAGTTTATAATTCCTTTGAATATCAAACGTTTTATTTTCTATCTGTGTGCTGAGATTCACATTATTATTATGATAAGTTCCAATATGAATATGAACGCCGTCGCGATCTTGTGAAAGGGTCCCCGCCGAGCGTTTACGATGCGAGCGGGGGCCCGCGTATCGAAAGTGCCCGTGCATTCGGAATACAGATCGATCGTGCGAGCGTTCGTTTGGTCCTCGTCGCCCCGACGCTGTTGCGTGTGAAAGTTGTGTCTGCGATCTAGAATTTATGTTCGTCACTCCAAGGACCGCATTTGTATGGAATGGGTTCTTTTATTTTTTTTATCGTTACGCTGGTTCGAATTTAGCAATTGCGAATAGCGCACGGATTTGTCATCTTTAATAATTTAACCGCGTTTTTGTCATTAAAGAATTATTTTCTATTCTTGTTTACTTGCGAATACGGTTGAACGCTTGCATCTGCATTGGGTTGATACAAGATGAATAAGACAAGTTTATTAAGTACTGTTTCAAGATGACGAATTGAACACGTCATCATTTTTGGGGGGGATAAGTAGGCTCCATATAAAACGGAGTCTATTAAAATTGTACGGAAGTTTCCAGCCAAATTTATTATCTGTAGTGTGTCGATTGGATGTTTTATAGCACCTCGTTGAAACTACATATAATTCATTTCCATTATTTAACGATTTACTGCCGCGTTCCATCGCTTCGAATTCAGCATGCAAATATTTTTTTAGTGCTTGTCACTCGGTGAGCGTTGTTGCCTCATGTTTAAAATATAGTGCGTCGCGTCCCAAGTGTCCTTTGTGCGTGCAATTTGTTCAGTGTGCCGGACCCAGATCAGTTTACGAGCGAGTGTCCAATTCTATCGAATGTCCGGCGAATCTAGATCTAGGGCGTGCAGTGATGTAAACTTAGACGTACTTGCAGCAGTCGCTTTTGAAGTGTCTTGACTATTTAACTAATGAATATTGAAATGCAATCGAATAAACTAGGTCGGATTCAGAGTGACTAGATACAATCGGTTCATATGTCGTATATATTTTTTGGTTCCGAAAACCAAACATTGTCGGTAAGATATTGACCATAGTGTAGATCTATAATAATCATGATTAAGAATTTTCAAACACAAATTGGATACTAAGGGTCAACACGGATAATACCTAGACATCGATGAAATTGCGATCTTATGTAACTAGCCACTTTCGTATTAAACTGCTATTGTTACGCGGAATATTATATGGTCACATGTAATATTAAACTCACATAATTGTGTCCATGAAAAGGAAACGATCATTCAAACGTAACTTCACGCCTGTAATCCCCGAAAAGGTAGGCAGAGGAATGCAGTACACTCCGATGTTTCACCGGTTACGTTTACGTCCTACTATGTAATAAGTGATGAACCTATTGCCATGCATCGGGCACATATCCTGACTTCGAACCACTACTACAAAATCTAAGTTAGAAAATTTTGTAGTGTTCGACCCTGGAATCGAAGCCGGGATTCCCGATCGGCAGTCGCACTTGCAACAAACATGACCAACGAGGCACTATCATTCCATTTAAAAAAAATATCATGAGTTTAACAAATGTTCCTCGCCCAAATCCAGAAATGTTCTCATTGTCATATTTTTTTATTAAAAATGTCAATTCCATGAATTCAATGAAGTTTATTTGCTTTATTCATTGCACTTGTGACTGTGTGTGTGTGTGTGTGTGTGTGTTTGTGTGCGGGTATAAGAACCTGTTTGTAAGGATAATGTTAGTGTGGGATTGTTACTGTTATATGCTCGATACGCCCACGCCATCTTCGGGGTAACGGTGGTTGCGCATTAATTGGAACCGTTTGTTGTGTCTCATTAATTGGACCTGTGTGCGCGTGTGTCTGTGTGTTCGAAAGCTCACATTTGCATACTTATCCAACTTGTTGCCAATGGTCCGGTTCGGGATCTGCGAATGGTTCACAGTCCGCATCGGACGGTTGTGAGAATCGTAATGTTCATTGTAAAATTGAAGGGTATGTTTAATAAGCGTAATATCAAAATAAGATATAAATTAATTATGTATTAATATTTTCATCACTTACTGTTGATTCCGTTAATGTGTTTGATTGATCTCCATTTAAAACCATAATTTAAATCGTATTTAGTAAGATGTCCTGTCTGTCCTGTCTGTAAGAGGTCTGTAATCGTCCAATTTCTTCTTCATTAAACCAATGATTGCCATCGAAACTTCCAAATAGTTGTCGCGACGGTAATCAGATTGTATTTCAATATATAACACTTTGACGTCACCACCACTCCTCTGTCACGCCGTACCGCATTGGACACCACTAAGCTCCTTGCCGCTATCTTATCGGCTGCAAACAAGCTGCTTTGGCAACGAGCGAGCGCCACGCCGCGTGTCGGACACGCCTGCTTGACGTGACTGCCGAAAAATGCAAGCTCATCACTAGATTGCAATACATGTACAGGATGGTGATTATTTGTGTTAAAATTCGAAAACCATCACAAAAAAAGGTCTTAGTGTAGTATTTACAGTGCTTAGTATTTTCAGAATTTGAAAGCTCTCCAATATCCTCATCGATATTGAGGTGGATATTGGTAGACTTCATAGTCTGGTTTTAGTGCACTTATATTAATAAACGGTATTAATAAACATCCGTAATGTTTATAAGCAGAATTTCAAGAAAAACGCTGTTGTAATTGAAAACATTTTAACTTCTAGACAGTTTTTTTTATAATAAGGAAGTAGAGGACGGGCATGCAGTCGACCTGATGGTATGTGGCTACTGCCGCCCATGGACATCTGTTATCAACCGATGGTGATAAGTCGATCCCAGGTGCGCCTCTACCCCTGAGGACTAAGGTGGAATGCCTCGAAAAAGTATGTCTCCCTTACTACACCCTTCAAACCGAAACACAGCAGCGCTTAACGTAGCTGTTATAAGCAGAAATAGGTGTGGCGGTGGTGCCTCCGGAGTCGAACCAAAGAGGGTTCTACCACCAATAAACCAGTATTGTAATTCGACGTACTTGTTTCATTGATAGTCCAAACACATTATTTCGTTATATATTTTAAGTAACTTATTGTATTGTATCTCAAAACTAACCCACTAAATAGTCCACTAGTCAATTTTTCACTCAATAAGTGTATTTTTTTTTTCATTTTGTCACTCGTTTAGAAGACGAACTCTAACATCAAAATTTAGTAGAATGCATTATTTTTCAACATCGATTCTCTTTGAGATTGTCTGTACTTATAACTGTATATAGACAGTCTTACAAATACAGTAAATGGTTAATTTTTCTATAAAAACACGCAGGTTCTCTAGTACCTACCAATTTAAACTTCGTCTTTGGAAATAATATGGACTAAATTAGTACAATATATACATATGATACGAAAATTTTCCGTTTGCTTCTCTTGATGATGACTTGAATTTTTTGTCACTTGTATTTGTTTTCCTCAAATGAATATTCACGTCTTGGAAACGGATTGTTTTTCGACTTTAAAGCCAATGTGGTTACATATTGCTGTTACTTAGTCAACGTTGACGTCACACTAAAATGATTTTTCCAGATTTTTGAGTCACACTATGATCTTTATCTTTGACTAATTGTCACGTAACTAATTTTGTTCCTCAATAAATCTTATTGAAGAATTCCTTTGTGTACCTCTATACAATATTTAATCCCCTTTTTCACGATTCAAGGCTGTACGTAATTTTGAAGGTATAATATCTAAATGTCAGAAACCATGTTTTAAAATTTAAAATAGAGACAGATTAATGCTTTAGAATGTATAATATTAATATGATTATGGATACCAGGAAAACATTACTATTACCTATACATTATTGCATTCGTATTACGTCATTAATGATTTATTATTACCGTATATAAATCTATTTATGTGGGCCTGGACAATATGCTGGTTTAATCTAATGTAAATTAAGCACAACTGTACATCTCATGACGTGTGATGTTTCAAAATTTATCACCGAAAATATACGTGTAACAGTAACTCTAACGAGAAATAAGCGCGCTTACTCTCGATGTTTCTACAGACGACGTGGCTCGTCGCAGCGTGGCCGTCTCTCGCGAACGTCTCACAGGTAACGGCGGGTCAACATATAACGGGCGGTCCTTTACCGTTAGATGTCTGTGTGTCTCGGTACCGCTACGGCGATTAGCATTTTTAGGTGAAGGCGAACCAGCCTCGGTCGCGCAGACGTTTTGTAATTATAAAGTATATAAACTGTTATGTTTATCGCCGTAAGGTCCGCTATCGCTTGCGTCACTGTGAAAGAAAGTATTGATGTTGTATACCAGTGCAGCCGACGCATCGGGTTTTGGTGCTTTCGACATCCGTTATGGATCTATGTATGCAGCCATTGATACAAGCATAAGTGTAAATAAGTTGTCCCGAAACATCGTGATGATTTTTTAGGAAAATGAAAACGCAGCACATTTAAAATTTGATATACGTTTATTAAATTATACAGGTACCAGTCTGTTCTTATCACCTTTCTCCATATTTCATGCGACTTGAGAATTCCTTCCTTCTAAAACCTCTCAGGTTTTTTAGGAAAAAAAATTGTCCAAATTAGTTTTTATCCC
>DWEI01002038.1:0-15189 GCA_018245875.1 Mysoria ambigua | reverse complement strand
AGTTTCTCTACGTGACAAAATCAGAAACAGTGAAATCCGTAGACGAACCAAGGTCACCGACATAGCTCTCAAAATTACCAAGTTGAAGTGGCAATGGGCAGGCCACATCGCTCGAGCGACCGACAACCGATGGGGAAGAAAGGTCATCGAGTGAAATGTTTGTTGTGTTGTGCCTTTTGTTAGAATTAAAGGATTCATGGCAGAGAACGCAAGGTGCTGTGCGGCGCGGCGTCCTTGGTGATTGTCCCCGGCGCCGGGCGCCTAACGGGCGGGCGGTGAGACGGATGAGAATGTGCTCTCGTCTAGGTACGTAATTGTAGTGACGCTGCGTGTGTCTGCGAATTGTTACAATTACAAAATGTCACGCCTGTTGCTCGAACTTACTTTAAATTCGTGTTCATATCTGAAGCCACAATATTTTCTAGGGTAGTACAGTTCGATATTTTTATCGGAATTTTTATGAAGTGGGCGAAGAACACCGATGACCAAATATTATTATTTACTGTTGATTATGATTATTCTTGTTTACATATTTTTGATGTTTCACTATGCGTTGTTTTTTTTACGAACTAAATGTGTAAATGGGACTGAATCATTACTCATCTCTACCATTTTTACGAACTCTACATTCGTTTGTTCATTATATATGTCATTGAGTCTCCACCGTAATTTCTCAACCTTCCGAGAGTTGAGCAGCTTGGCTTCCGAATGCTCGTCTTCAAATACTAGTAGTGAAAGATAAAAATAGCTTTGTATAAAATGATAACCGCACTGAGTTTCTTATTAATTCTTCTCAGTTGTGGGCGCGGTCCGAACTAATGTAAGTCTATCTATAATGACGCGTATATGTGATTGTAAATGCTATAAAAATAAGTGATTTTGGCTTTTTGACTTTTTAAATCATCATTTGGCACTTAGACATCATCGTTCATCTCAGTATATATTCAAGAGGAGTTATGCCCATAATTCTTTTGGCTAACGCGTATGGATATAGATATATCCAATATATGAGATAAATCCTAATTTGTCCAAATTCCAGAAACCTATTTTACCTACGATCAGCTAAATGTATAACATATTAAACATGAAAACACATTACCACTTCCAAGGTTATCCGTCCGCAGTTCCCATAAGCCGTCCTTTTTGAAGGTCACTCGGAGCCGGCCGCACCTCTAGGGAATTAAAACACACAAATAACATAATTAATTGGTTTATCCACGGATATACCTGCTATAGAAATAGCTAAATAGGTTTAGTTACCGTAAAAAAAAAAACTACGCCACGCCTGTAATACCCGAAGAAGTAGGTAGAGGATTGTAGCTTCACCCCCGAGGTTCACCAGCGACTATATGTTCACTTCGGGATAGGCGATTAGCCTATTCCCAAAAACAAATGCATCCAGACTCCGTGTTATCACTGGTATCTCAAGTCAGAAGGCCCAGTAATAAGAATAATAACAAAAACTATAAATATCTTGGGGCATTACGCATCAAGAAAGCTTGTGTTCTGGTAACCAAACGGCTGATAAACTAAATATATACATAGTAATTTTTACTGTCAGCTAAAACAAATACACATCTACACATATTCATCACATAATTTTTTGCATAATCTTAAAATTGCATCCAGAGGCTGACAGCCAACTCAGGCGGCTGTCAGTTTGACATACCATTGGAAAAACGGGACAGTGAAAGATAATAATTAATTATTTACGAACCCCGATACGTTATCAATGCAATGGAATACGAGTAACGCCTTAAATATTTAAACTTGAAAGTCAAATTGTAGCGAACTTAGGTTTCAAGCAAATCGATTTCAAGGAATCCCCAACCTCAAGCACGCTCCAACCTCAGTCATTCAGCGAGGAATCTTGATAGTCTGCAGAATCCCATGTTGATTTCCGGTCTTCGGTTAGACGGAGACGGCGATCGCAATGCACACATGAACGAGAGAAACGGCAATATTATAACTATTATTATTGGCGTTACAACTGGCAAGTAATCAAAAATCGAGTTCGATCATGTAGTTCGTTTTTTTGATGTGATGTAAATAAAAATATTCACTATGGACTATCCTAACTTAAAATGGCAGTAACATTAAAATCTGTCGCGGTAACATCACGCCAGGATCTTTGTAGTATAGTTAGAGACAACTAATTCCTACACTATACTTGAAGACTACGTAACATATAATGTAATTTTTCTCAGTTAACTTCATATAGCCCGTTCATGTTGACTGGCTCGTTGGCCGTGTGGTTCCAAGCACGGTGGCCAATTAAGACGCCTAGGTTCAAATCCCAGGTCGGGTACTATTGGAGTCCCTAAACTTTAATTTTATAGATAGGCTTTTATATTTCATATATTTGTTTGTGCCCGATGTATAACAATGGACTTACCCGTATTCCATACCTAGACATAATGTAACTGGTGAAATGTAGGCGTGCACTAGACTCCCCTGTCTAGCTGTCCGTGGATTAGAGGCGTTATGTGACGCAGTCCATTCATAACAGTCGTGATCATCATCAGCCCATTGCTGTCAACTGCTGGACGTAGCCCTTCTCTGATAGGTTATGAAACGAGCGTCAGGGATCATGGATCATAGCATGTGGTACATATACTTTTTATATTTAACAAATAGAAATAAACTTGCAGTGCCCAGGCAACTATCAGGCCCCATGAAGTCTAGATCATAGTATACGCTTTTTGAATTTCCAGAAATTCATTCGGTTCCGATCATATCAAAAAGCCTATTACCCGATTGCAGATTACATGGAAGACATGGACGTCGGCAAACGAGTTGATGTAGCTTGGAGGCTTAAAATTTTAGTTGGTTAGCAATCACCAAAAAATGACAACCCCACTGAGTTTCTTGATAGTTCCTCTCAGTTGTCCACTTGTCAACTTGTATACTAAAGATGACAAAGAGTGCGGTTTGACCTTCAGCGCTACTTTGTACATAAACAGATTTTGTCCGGTATGATGTCACCAATTATAACGTTAAAGCTTTAAAGTAATTATTTTGTAAGTGAAATTGTTAATCAAAATTTTGACACAGAAACCAAAGGTTCTCCGAATACATATAAATGTACTATAGTATGCTTAGTTTAGATTTTGGGCCTAGTACCTTAGTACCGAAAATGCACCTAAATTGACAGGTCCACAAAAAATGTGCAGAATATAGGCCGTTCAGAAATTTTAAATAAGTCAATCAATCAATCAATCAATCAAATAATTTTTTATTCAAATAATCTTTTCCAAGACCTTTTGAATCGTCATTTTTAAATTTATAAATTTACCACCGGTTCGGAAGGTGAAGCTACCGAGAAGAGCCAGCAAGAAACTCGGCGCCACTTTTTTAAAACATTTTTTTTAACAAAATTGTTGTCTTAAACAACAACGCTGGACAAGTGGCGTATTATTGGACTACATAAGTATTTTTATAACGCCACATCCGGTGCGCCGGTCGATCAATAACGTTTACACAAGCTTATAGTTTTATCCCCTATATAAAAGCGGATTGCAGGATATTGAATTGATACCCTTCGATAGTATATGGTGGAGGAATTAGTTCAGATGTTCATGAGTTTTGCCGGGAGTCTCTCATTGGGATCGCTCATTAGGCACCCACTCAAACCGCTCTAAATCTCCGCTATATTACAGTAGTTTAATATTTTTAAGCAAAATCTTCCGTAACTGACAAAAAGAACCTTATTTAACCGTCGCTTCGGTCTTTAATGTGTTTTTTTTTTAATTTACCCGCCCAACGAATTCTAATAAACGACTTTGTTCATCATGCATAACCTAACTTACGATGAAATAAAAGTTCCCAGCTTAACGTAGCTTGATTCACAGCTGAATTAATAATTAATTGACCTGTAAACTAAAATGTGTTTTTCTTCACGTGGATAGCACCGGATGCCAAGGGAGAGCAAGACTATTTTACTTTATGGGTTTTAATATTTCTGAAGAAGCGAAGAGAGTGGCGAATAAACAAGAAACAAGTTAGGTCTGTAAGGATAGAACAGTTTCACACTCCATGCTCTCTATCCACTCCGTAACGCATCTGGCGTGACGACACGATATATATAATTATCATTCATTTGGCACACACATTTATGATTCAAAAATTCTCATACAAATCAGTCTCGCTGCCTAATGTAGGATAAGTACAAGGGCCAACCACTTCGTGTAACGAAACAAGATTATCACATATTGAAGTACACTCAAAAGGAAATCATCTAATGCGAACGAATCAACCCTCGCAACGGGTGAACACCCCGCGACTCGAAAGTTGAACAGCCTTTGCAAATAGCGCACCACAGTCTTCCCTCGCACGGAGCAGACCGTCGCCAGCGCCGAGCTCCAGGCCGCCCAGTGCCTCGACGTCCTAAATGAAGTGTACAACTATCTGTAAACGAAAAAAAGGGATTGATATTAACTTAATTACCTGCCGGGCCGAAACGTCCTTTTGTCGGTCGACTCCACTGAGTTCATTGATTCCGTTTCTGCGCCCCCAGGCCCGCTCGTACGCCGCGTACCAGCGCCCGAGACCCCCGATGTGGCCGACGAAACCTCGCGTTAGCAAGCATTCAGAACGAACGAGAGGGGCACGGTGAGTCACGTAGACTGGACGTGAATCGCCAACATGTGTTTGTGGCATTGGCCTGTGTGTTTGTGCCAATGGCCTTTGTGTGATGCAGTTCAAATATTAATCTTCGCACCTAGTGTTAAGGATGATAATAAAACGACCGTTTTAGAAGGTTTCCGTGTAACGAAATGTTTTTGTGAGTTTAACTTTATTGCTGTGTGTTATAGGGATTCATTTTGTTTAAATATATGTTTGTCACGCCTCTACGTATTTTGATAAGGTATTAATGACGTATTAATCGGCATCAACTTGCCGGCAATTTTTATAGTGACGATATAATCGGTTTAAAGCCTTTAATGAGCGTTAAACAAGAGTTTCACAACTTAACGCCTGTAACTCACTAAGAGGTAGATAGAGGAATGCAGTACACTCCCACATTTCACCAGTTACGTTTGCGACCCGCTACGGATTAGGTGAGCCTATTGCCATCCACCGAGCATGAAACCAAACTAGTAATTTCCATTAGACATTTCTAGGTAGAAAAATCGAATATTACCTGTGTCGGGATTTGAACCCAGACCTCTTGATCAGCACTCGCGCTCGTAACCACTCAACCAACGAGTCAGCCATACATAATATAACAGATATCAAGTAAGTATTGGTTATATATTTTGATTCGTTTTGCTTTTGTGTTCTGCACTTTGCGTTCGGATGAATGAATTAATCTATCGCTTTAAATAAAACGCGCGTGCATCGCGTTCGTACGGTCAGATATCGAAGCAACGCAGCCGAGGGTCGGCCCGTGTCCAGTACTGCACGTGTCGCGCCCGGCCGCCAGCGCGCGAACCTCCTCGACAACTTACGCAGACCGGGCTCGCGATTAAAAATATTGTTCACTATCCAGCCGGACTGATTGGTCCCGAGCTGGATTGAGTGGCGATCATTGGAGACGCCGCGTTCGTCGGCGGATTTAACAGGCCGATGGATAATTGGATGATTCACAGTAATAAAACCGTCAACTTGAATGAAACATAATTAAATATTTAATCGAACTCTGTCGATGTTCTCTTGAAGCGTTTGTGTTGAATAGAAATAAAAGGCTTTGCGTTTCATTCCCAACGACACAACGAGTGTCGCCCCGCTTATGAGGGTCATGAATTACGTAACCTGAAAAGTTACGTTTCCGTTACGTCACTTTAACCGTTGCGCTGAGTTTGTTCATTCTTTAATCCTATTGAAACCAGATGGAAACACATACAATTATTTATACCGGTAAATTACTTTTATAAATAAGAACTGAATTTATTATTAGTATTTAAGTAGATTCTTTTATTCGAGTATTTGAAATATTAGCTCATTTTTTACCCATCATTACGTTAGGTCCAAATATCTTATAATATACTCATAAACCGGTCTTTATTCTTGTACATACATTATATTCCTTAGGGTGGCGGCATTATTTTTACACGTTAAATAAATACCATACCTCTTTATCCTATAATACAAAAATTAAAACACACAAAATAAAATTACGCGAAAATAATATTTTTTTTCCTTAAAATGTTACATTAATTGCGAAATAAATAATTCATTGTAGTCGCTTGTTCGAAGTCGGTTCTGAAAGCGAAAGTTCCTTCAGTGCAACGCCTCGATTTGCTTTGTGTAAGTGTTTGCCGAGTTTATTGACTTCACTACCTTTGACCATTTAAAATACCTAAATAAGTTTTACGTTAAATGTCGCTGTAAATGTTCGTTAATTTCAAGAATTTTGTATGACATCAATAAATATTCTGTTGTATGGAAGACGGCGTATCATGACTTGTTATATAACGTTGAAGTAACATTATATGACAGTTAATATAAATAACTTAAGTTAATATGTATGTATTGTATGTAATTATATTAATAATCAGTTTGGTTTTAAAGAAGATATTTTAGTCAATACTTACAGGTGAACCGGCGATGGAAGGAACGAAAAATAATTTCAACACTTGGAGCAGATGATATTTTAAGACGCGCAGGGTCGGGGGATGAATTTCAGACCGGTACAAAATTTAGCATCATTATAATTGATTTCATGGCATATATAATTTGTCGGTAAGTGTCGGCAGCGTCGCCGGGTGCCAGCCGCGCTGACGGAGCGCCGAGCTGAGCCCTCATCGAGACGGATCATGGGAAACTCTGTTTGACTTCCTTCGCCTTACACGCTTGCGCGGAACACTCCAGCCACTATTTCAGATCGCACTTTTCTATAAAGTATACTGAATAGCGACAAATATAAAGTTTAGAGCACATAATTATTTATAAATTATATTATCATAATAGAAAGTTTTACTGTTTGACTATGATGACTCTGAGTGTATGCAAATCTGGACGCTAATACCAGGTGACAAAAATTTTGTTTTCGCGCTCACAATCCGGTATTACAACATGATTTATTTATGAGCCATTTTTTATAACCGAGTAAAAGATTTATTATCTGGTACATTGATAAATTTTGTTTGTTTTATCAACCCATGTTCAGGTCTTACATTATATGGGAATGTGTTCACAATTATAACTTTAAACTATTATTGTACCTACATAAATGTCATGGACAAGGCCCTTATGGGATAGGCAGGGGCATTGAGAATCAAATGTCTTACAACTAGCTTGTTTTACAGACGTGTGTTGGTTCTTTTACGTTTATCACTCGTATCACACAAGAAGACATCTGTCTCTCCTTTAGCCAGTGCGCGATCTGTGCGGACAAGATAGCTGAGCCTTTGTCTCCCTGAGCGCCTACATCCGTCAACTTTCGCATTGTTTATATCGACCACATCTATTTTGTCTGCGTTTCATTCTGTGGTATTCTTCTCGGCAACACACTGCAACCAAGTGGTACAGTGTCTTCGTCTCAGACGCCCTACACCAGATGAGGTCTAACGTACGGGGTATACCGTACCGCGCTCCTTGGCCACGGCTATATGCACTAACCGCGGCTGGTACACGTGTAGGCATTGCGAATAGCTGGGCTCTGCTCTCCCCAACCCCCACGCCCAGCGTGGGGATCACTTGGGGGGCCCTGACCGCCCTGACTGCAGCTGACTGAGGCTAATGCTAATCTAGTGACATGAATTTGTATATATGTATACAAATTTACTGCAATACCGTCGCGCCTCTGTTACCAGATCGAACCCACTAAGTCACGCCGCTTAAAAGCAAATAATTCTCAACGGAGCGAACGCGATAACTTGTTTGCTGGAAAAATTATTTTTTAAGGAACACAAAAGGAGCGATTTAATCGGTGGCTCATTCATGGTTGGTTTTTCGTCACTTTATTTCGTACAATGAAATCGATTTAAAATATAAATTAGTAGTAGAAAAAAACGGCTTGTTTTGTATAGAGCTGTAGAATTAAATGTATTATTATGTCGTTTGTAACATAAAAATGCGATATTTTTTAACTTCACCGAAGTTTTGTCATTGTTCGATAATATACTGAAATGTATTAAATGCTACATTTAAACGGTTTTCAGGTTCTGTTTAAAGGGCACCCATTAAGATCATCATGTATCGTACATCGTATATTCAAATGCTACCATATCTGTAAGTACTGAGCCGCGCGACGACTGATAGAACTGTACGGTTTTTGTGCCTGTTACGTACCAGCGATCCCGTTCGCATTGATCTCGGCCTTCGTCACTAACAACAAGAGATAAATACATAATCGAAGCTTTAACAACTGGGTAAATGATAAAAATAACTGTGATAGTTCCTCAATTCAAAAAAAATTCTTTAGTGAATGACAAATGGAAGCATTTTATAGCATCTCCGGTACACAGAATGTTTACAATACATAAAATTGTCTTCAGAAAAAGAGTACAGAGGCATGACCAAGGCATGTGTAGTGTATCTTAGTTCGTATTTGCGGGCATCAACACATCCAACCGACGAATTAAAATAAAATATTTACGATTTTTACACTGGCGATATATAATGCCTGTACCGCTAGCACATTCTCGTGAAGCCAAAGAATATAATGCCGATAGTATTCAAGTAGTATAGTACAAGTACAATAGTATTCCAGTAGCCGGGGTTCCGGCTACCGCAGTCAACGGGGTCTATGGTGAACTCGTAACAGCGCGCGTAAATCGCGTAGCAACCTTTTGTGTATCACAAGCCAATTATTAACTCATCAATTATATAAATTAAGTCAAGTATATAGATTTAAGTATTCTATCTTGCTATTTAACACGGGTTATAATTAAATAAGATGTATTTGAATTTGTATCAAAACGTAATGATAATATAAAAACGAAATGTAATTTTAAAAAAAACCTTTTTTAATATTTGCATTAAGTACTATGTAGTTTTAATTTTTAAATAAAGATTCTTATCGTAGGGGATATGAAATAATTCCGTGCAATTAATTGAATGCCAACTATGCCGATTGGGAGGTCCCGTGTTCGATTCCCGGGTAGGACACTACTAAATTTCTCTAATTTGGATTTTTATCTACTGGTTCGGAGTCTGGATATTTATGTGCCCGAGGCATAGCAATAGACTGACCACCTGCCCCATAGTGGGACCTAAACGTAACTGGTGAAACTGAGAGTGTTTTGCTTTCCTCTGCTAACCTTTTCAGGGATTAAGGGCGTGAAGTTATGTATTTTTTTAATTGTATCGCAAACTGTAAATTATGTTACTTTACGTGGCATACCTACAGAAAAAACAATATTTCATGAACGTTTTCTTTTTCAAATGCCTTCTTTGCCCACGCGCCTATTTTTAGACGTGCCTGTCTTTGATATGTGTTACAAAAATAACATATTGTTCTCACAAAAAAGTATCAAGTATTCAACAAATATAAATAATTTTCTATTTCTGCTAAGGTCGTACTTTGCTCGTAAATTATTGTTATATCGTCTCGTTAGGTCTCTTATGGGTGAGTAGCGGTCACCGAATGTCAAATGGTCTGTCTCCAAAGACTTGACGTTATTTTTCATTAATCTCTCTTTTGATCTCCGAGGAAGTAGGCGGAGTAATTCATTACAGAACACTCCCACGTTTAACCAGTTACGTTTACGTTACACTATGGAATAGGTGGTGAGCCTATTGCCATGTATCGGGCACATATCCAGACTGTGAACCATGAATAGAAGATCTAAATAAAAAAAATTGTAGTGTTCGACCCGGGAATCAAACCCGGGATCTCCCGATCGGAAGTCGCACTTGCAACCAATACGACCAACGAGGCGGACTATTTCAATATTATATTAAATAGATAATAAAAACTAATGTTCTTCTCAGAGTGATTCTTTAAAAATATAATTTTTATCAACATAAATAACTATGATAACAATGAAATAATTTGTACGAAAACAAAAGAAAATTTGATAACACATTCACTACAATTTCATCATTTAACAATGTAGATAAACCATTTGTTTTAATCATAATCAGATAACACAATTATTTTTATATATTTAACATATTAAACAAACATGTTCTTGTATTTTTGTTACGTTACTAACGATACAGTTTAATAGCAAGCCTAGGTATTATCATCGCATTAATATTTAATCACTCTTTGTGTTTTGTTAGCTTTTTACGAGGAAAACAATGGGTAAAGTGCGTTCTCACATACACACTCGTACCCAAACAACATCTTTCATTGGCTGGTGATTTCACGAAGCCGTAAAAATAAAACTGTTTGCCGTGCCCGCGCTCGGCGACGAGCAACGCCATCTATTGAGACGCGGAGTAGTTACAAAACAAGGTTAGACGAATGCTTGAAACGAAGGTTTGATAACAACGGCAATGTATTATACGATAGAACTGTATTTAGAATCATATTTATTATAAACACATCATAATTGTACTTATCAACTATCATACATTCAATTAAAATGTCTATCAGCTGGTATAAACTGAAGTGGTTGTAAAGTAAACAGTAAGAGAGGTCCTTCGTAATATAATTACTGTTGTTAAAGCTAATGCCTATTACATTCAAACGATTACAAAACTTTTTTGAAATACTTTAATATGACCCTTTTCAATAGTTTATTTTATATATTGTTGTTATTAAACCTTGTACTTAATTATTACTCCAGGTCACTTTCCGTGTAGGTAGAGAGCATGGATTACCAGATATTTCTGTATTTATATTCCTATCGTCCTTATATATTAATAATTAATTTTTGTGTTTTAAAACTATGTTCCCCGTGTCCACAACAAATGCTATGAATTTTTCAAGTCAAGAAAACATTAACTTTTACACAAAACGCAACCCCACTTCGCAACGTGCCGCCGCGACTCTAGGGTTGTCCGAGCAAATCGAACGAAAGTGAGTCGAAAACTGATTGAGGCAAAAACAAGCTTAGCCGCCTATAAACGTTTTGATATCATACAAGATATAAAGTACTTTGACATCTAACTCTATGTGTACTATTATTATTAACCTTTAATAATACTAATAATTAATATTATTCGACCCGTATACAAAAAATATCATTAACGATCAAAGATACGGTAAAATAAATTTGGATTAACTATATTTATCTGTTCCGCACAATGGCGGGATTTACTTAATTATTATATCAATATTTTAAGACCGTGTCACACAGGACTGCTGTGATAAAGTTTAATTGAAGAAGTGTTATTGTTCTATTCCAAATTTAAACTTGACTATTACTGGACAGTACTGACCACACCAGTAAAGTGTTGTAAACTTGTTGCATTGTTTTCCCTTTATCTGTAATACTTGTGAGTCAAGCAGTTAAGAAATATTTACTATAATAATATAATCTTTTGATGCTTGTTTCGAAAATAAAGTAATCATTTCGCGATTTACTTTTCTACGTCGATGTCAAATCTACGCCCTTTTGATTTAATCACAACCAACGCTTATTCGTATCTCAAACCAATTTACATTTGCATTTGCAACCTTGTCGCTTTCGAAATAAGAATTATCATTTACCGGAAGATATCTAAAATCGCGTTGTGGAAAATAGCTTCTTTCATTCTTTGTGCCTTGAGGTAGAGAACTAGAGAGGGCGCTTTCATTGTGTGCGTTACTTTACATAAATGTGTGTGTATATTGCCATGTACCACTATGTTACTCAAAAATTTATCTAAAATATATTTTGCAATACATTTCTGAGCGGCTTACACTAACGTTCGTGGAAGCGTGAAAGTAAATGTCAATGTATACCACATTTGGTTTATATTAGAGGTTTGTTGTGACGTAGCGCGCACAGAAAGCAGCTGTGCGACCGCGTTGATAATCATGTTCTGTTTCATTTTCCTGCCATAGTGAACCGTGAGCCCGTTTTTACGTCACCGCCAACGTTGGCCCCAACATGCGATAAACCACGCCGTTCAAATAGCCATTCTCGTCCGTTTTAATTTAAAGCGGACAAGGTACTTTATAATTTGTGAGGTTGTGACGCCGTCGGCTGATAATAGGTCAACGTCACCTCGCAGGTAGGCCGCCAGTGCTTAGACACCCAAATATTCATTGAGCTCGCGGCAAACAGATGTTATCTTGCACTATGCTTACAGTTTTACTTTTATTGCGCTCTTATATGTACAATCCGACCATTTTATTTCGTTTCGTCAAAACAATGTCAACAAAGGCCTGTTTGTGATTAAATTAGGATAATTAATTAATTTCTGTTGATGCACGCATATCTACACGTCTAGTTTATTTTTATATTCCTGATGAAATTTTAAACGGTATTCAATTATTTATGTATTACTAAACTTTTTAACAAGAATTTTTGTAACAAGAATTGTACATCAGAAACAAAAATGTCAAAATTGGCATACATTAAAACTTTCCAAAATGCTTAGATGAGACATCCACGAACGCTAAATATGAAGTATGACTACTAAAATAAGTTTTTTTTTATATGACTGAATAAAATAAAAATAAACTTGTATCTTCTAAGAACAGCAAACTGGCAAAAACAAAATAACAATACAATGGGCGTTAGATAATAATTCATAACCATAATTTTTAGGTTAATTTGATAATACCAATTAATTATACAAAGCTCAATAAATTACATAATTTTCTTATAAAGAATAAAAATATTCGTTTGAAACTAGCTCGTGTGTTCTAAATTCAAAAATAAAATTTAAGTCTTGCTTAATAAACGTTTTCCAATTATTATTCCTTTGTTATATCAGTATCAAGTTGGCATAGATTGCCACCTAATGGTATTGTATTTAGTGTAACTGTATTTAGTGGATAATATTCACCATTAAATATATATTGTGGAAAAATGCTACCTTAGCCTATGTCCCTCAGTGGATTGAGACAGGCAAATGATGATCTTTGGAGAATTAATATTTTTATTTTAATAGCTTTTTATACAATATAAATAATGCAATATAATGACATGAAAAAGCTGAAAACATAAAAAGGATATCATAATATTAGGATCACAATAGTTTTTTGACGTTACGTAAATACAAATTTTTGTTCTAAGCTACTTCAAATTTGAAGTTTCAATGAGAGTTACTGTAAAACAGGGATAGCATTATACGCCAATGTCTGGTAGCGCGAATGAGACAGACAGTATAGCCAGCGTGACATTAGACATGTACCGATCTATTTATTAATACTGAGCAATTTATATTATATAATATACAAACTTTATTATTATATTAAAAGATGATTTGAGTCAATTACGACAAAATATATATTCCTGTAATGTTTCGATGAAATTATTTAATTTAAAAAATTGACTATAATATATTTGTTTAAAGTTTGACTCACTAGATGTAGTCTGTAATAAATACGACAGCTACTTATTACACTCTGTTTTTTGTGGTTGATGGCAACGATAATTTTATTTTTTTCCTAGATTTTGAGCTATCCCTATACGGAATTATAATACAATTATTTCTGCCATTTCGCAATAGTACACAAAAATGAGCAGATTAATTTTGCATTTATAAAGTTGAATTAAGACATGAATAGGTATATGTGGAGACAACTATTTCGTATTAAATGTTACATGTAGTATTGTCCGAACATGCGATCTAATAGTAATTACCCTTTATGCGACGGTCGTAATCTTCACAATTAAATTCTATATTCGTAAAATACATATAATATACCATTTAATGCCTCAGTAAACTAATAATTACAAGTCAGTCCGGCATTTTGCATGCAGTGGCAAAAATTTGGAACACAGCCAAGCTGTTCCCGTTTTCCGAAGTCCTTGACTGTTGCTTGTTTTACCGTACAACACACACTGGCCCATCTTAGATGGAATGAAAATTTTAGAATCGCTCTAACATTAAGTCCAACTCAAAAATATATACCTACACGTGTATAAAAATCCATCATTATTCTAGATTAGTTGTAGAACGTTCTAGAACATAGTGTAATGGTATACTATCAATCATGTAAATGAATTGTTATTATTATATCGTCACATCAGGTTCTTCACGGTGTAGGCAGAGATAAAT
This sequence comes from Mysoria ambigua, assembly GCA_018245875.1. NCBI lineage: Eukaryota > Metazoa > Arthropoda > Insecta > Lepidoptera > Hesperiidae > Mysoria > Mysoria ambigua. The sequence goes on along the minus strand of DWEI01002038.1, from coordinate 1,137 downwards.
AATGCAAATAATATGTTCATTAATTTCAAAGAAAACTTCGAAGTCTGACGAAATTATCTTCTAAATCAATTACACGATTGACTTCCTTATGAATACATGACTAAAATAAGCGCCGATAATTCGAAAATGTACTGTCAAATTAAACAAGAGAACGCGGTTAGCTCTTTAACCAATGAAGTCATGTGACGAAAATAACGTAATCGCCAACTGGGTGGGAAGGGGGCAGGAGTACTCGTACATTTACACGTCTGCTTCCCACTATGGGACAGAGAGTGAATCAAATGCCGTACTTGGAAAACAACCGCAGAATTCGTACCGCTGCTAGATATTGCTATTATAAAATCGAATCGGACCCAGAACATGCCGATCAGCTGTCCCATTGCACCAACTCGACCGACGAAGCAGCGAGAGTCACTTGAAAATTGGTAACTAAGTCCTGTTTACCTGTTCTTTTTTCATCATCCAGAACTTCATTGCATCCACTATAACTGTACCAGTCGAGCCCTGCTCCGCGCGCGCAGTCATTGTACCAAGGTAAGATGACGAAGCTAACAAGATTTTTGCTAATGTATCGTATAGATAAATGTATATATTATTATAAGTTGGACATTTCTCGTTCAAATTAAATCAACTTAAGGGGATTGTGTAATGGAGAGGCCACCTTCCATGATTAATATAGAGCCAGGTGTCGAACATTGGTCACTATGTAGGACCAGGTGGACACATGCCTGCTTGTTAACACACCACGCCATTATTTTTCTGAAGAGGCAGGCAGAGGACTGTAGTACGCCCCTTTTTGCCACGTTTTTTTTTTCACGCCTTTCACCGCGAACTAACCAGGGACGCATATTAAAATAAATGGGCCTTAAAATGTTTCTTGTATAACTAAGAGAGCAACGCACGAGCAGGTAGCAGTCGCATGGAATTCGATTCCCAAATCGAGTGCTGTCGGGTTTTTCTAAAACAGATTGTAAATACATATCTTCATGCTAGGTACCCCGTAAGGTAGGCAGAGCATCGAGTGCCAAATATCTCTACCCTTACAGGCCTCGCGCGCCTCCTCCATATTCATAACTCTTCATACATGCACGCCGGTTTCGGAGGCTTCTGACTCCCCCATCATCCAATATTTGACCT